>WURT03092648.1:0-12664 GCA_009936505.3 Holothuria glaberrima
GTTTGCTGCTACTTGTTTGTAATTTGTTGCTTTATTATATGTACCTACTCAGAAAGCAGTATTTCTTTGGCCTTTAAGTCAATGGCAACTTAAAATTTTTAGGGAGCAAAAAATTTTCGAAAGGGGGCCCTTGACAACGGGCCTGCCTCAAGGGATAATTGGTCTACAAAACTCCCTTCATTTAGGCTTCCAGACTGATGTAATATTCTTTACGTTAACAATATATGGCTAACTTTTATTAGTTTTTGCTTCGGGTTGATAGTAATGTGTAGGATTTTGTGGCCCCTCTAAAGTAGCTGCAGGTACTGAGAACTTTTCAAAAAAAAAATCTTGAATTCATAGGAATTAACTCAAACTTAAATGCAAAGCCACTCTCATTGATTACAACATTATTGTGGCATTAAAGTTCTGAACTGCAAGAAGGCCTGTTACCACACTACGAAAATATGTAATCAGTGTTAGGACAGTTCCCTTCTTAGAGCCCAAAGATATGTAATTAGCTTATATTTTGACAAAAAAGTACATTTAATATGATTTTTTTTGTATCTCAAAATGGATTGGAGTATTAAATCAGTGTTTTAAAATCTCAACTGAACTTGTCGAAGGATGAAATTAGACTTGAAATGACCTAAAAATGACACGCAGCACACAAGTCCCGGCAAATGAAGCATATTAGGGCCGCATTGTGTAGTAACAAGGGGGCTGTAAACAACTTTTAATGTAGTTTTGAGCCACGGTTAGGTTGTCAAATCAGAAAGGGGGGTTTTGACTTATGGTCAGGAAGACTACAGGAGTCATCTAGCAGAATGTGAGAGCTGAAGTCCAACTTTGTCATTTTCTTAAACGACGAGCGGCTGTTTTCCTCTGTACCTACAATCAGGAAACTAATACGTAACGGCTCAGCTCTCTGGTTCAATTTTAGAACTGTGCGTGAGTACGCTTCTCTGTGGAGATGTTGAGCTGAAGTGATGCAAAGCAACGAAAACGTACACAAAATCATTTTCTCCCACCTCGTGTACTTTTGCGATCGGGTGAACCCCCCTTCTTCTTCCCCTCTGGCGTAGCCAGGATTTTTGATTGGAGGAGGCCAACTGCAGGGCCTGCTCGCCGGCCTGGGTGAGGGGTCTAAGGGGAGAGGTGTTCCCCTCTCCTTTGAGAAATTTTTGAATATTAAAATACTCTCAGATGCAATCTGCTGCAACATTTAGCATCACTTGTTCCATTAAAAAAATAAATAAATTGTTCTGCAAAGAATAGGGGAGAGGGAAGCGTGCGCACCCTGGATCCGGCCCTTAATTGTCATAACAAAAATTTTGCTAAGCAAATTAAAGGTTGTCAGTACATTGGTGTAGTCGTGTAGTCAGGCGTTTTCTCAGGGGTAGGCACTAGCCTAAGGGTCAGATTTTTCCGGGGGGGGGGTGCTGGTGTAACTCAGTCATAAGAAAATGTCAAACAAAATACCAAAAGCTATTAGCTTCATAACTGAACGTGGCCAATAGTTTCGGCTCCAGAATATTGATAAAGCCATCGGTTGAGCACTGGCATATTCAGGATTAATGGCGGGGCTATCTGCAATAAGACAAATTTTGCAATGCAAACAAAGACGCAATGGCATAGTCATAGTTATTCACCTTGTTTAATGGGGAATGGAGAGGCAAGTGGTATTTGCGATAAGCCAGCTTCCGACAAAGACCTAGGATAAATTGAGTTCTCGTAATCTATTTGTGGAAAGTTTGGCATATAGGGCACAGCGTTGCCACTCTGTTTTTTGCATTTCGCTGTACAGGTACTAATATATTACTGGTGGTCGAAAGTTTACTTTTTGACAACTTTTCAATAATAATCTACTTCTCACTGTGCTAAGGGATACTAAGAAGTATAGTCATGGAATAGGCCTAATTCCAGGCGCAAAATTACGAACTTCCGAAGGAGTTTGAAAAATAAATCTCTGCGTGTCATTACAAATTAAACTACGGGTGGCAATGCTGAATGTAGTACTTCAGTAATTTGTTTAAATGAAGCATTAACAAAAAGGCCATATCTTCTATCCAACAGAACAGCTAGCTTGGAAAGTTTTCGTGACTGAGACAATTGACGACAATACTCTTGCCAAATTTAGGGAAATATGTTGAATAGATCTACAAATGATTTTTTTTTTTCACTTCCATGGGACTCAAATAATTAACGCTGAGGAATGATTTGCAATACGTATATGTAGGTGTATTTTTTCGGAATTCGATTGGGGCCATGGCCCCCCTGCCCCCTCTTGCTACGTCAGTGCTCTTCCCCTTCATTACGCCACTGAGCCTTATACCAGTTCATACTCCACTGAGAATATATCAACGGCGGGTACGTCATATTGACACAGACCATGTATTCCTATGCCGTTGAGGCAAAAGACTCACGAGTTTCATACATATTTTGCAAGGGGCGACACGGTATGAATTATAAACCGTTCTTAGCAGCTTAGACAGCTGCTCGTTTCGACCAGGGAGGTGTTACTTCGACAAAGTCAAAGTCACACCTCCCTGTTTCGACGACAGCAATAAAAGAGAGTCTAGCCGATCAAAGTGACTGTTTTTTTCTAACCCTTAGCACACTTAATCCTAATGTAGTTTCAAACCCTTCAATTCACAGAAAGGTCATACCTCTATATCAAACGGGAATGCAAGACTTCCATAGGGGATTGAGCGGAAAATCGCATCGGTGAAGCTGGACATGGGACTGGTCCGTGTCATGTACGGCATAACTCCCCCGACCCCGTTTCCATCTTGCTTTTTTCTGTTGAGACTCAAACCTGTCCAGGCTCAAAGTTCGAGTTGTGTAAGAGCATCAACCATCTCAGATAATTGCACCAAACTTAGACCTCCCTCATCGGGCGTTGCTAGAGACAAGGGGAGATACCCCCTTCTACAAAGTCTTTAAAGTCTCTGTTGGAAAGTTTGGTCACCTTTTTCTGCAACGCATGGTCATCGAATTCCCAGTGGCTCTGACATACACGATTCAAAAACATATTGTCTCATTCTTACTTTTGCATGATAATCGTAGTGGAACTAAGTTTTGAAAACCACTGCAACCCTCTTAAAATATACTCTCCTACCAACTCCCACCCCAAAATCAGCTCAACCGACGGTTAGTTTGATTTATATATGAATTTAAGCGTTGATAAATCATGATTTTTGTGACCTGTTCATTAACAATACCATTGGAAGACAGCTGAAATCTTCATTGTAATGGCCTCAACTTTGTAAAGGCCTCTTTCCCTCCGAGGTTTCGTCACTAGACCTCATCTGGTCTGTTGATCTGGACCGTCTGCCAGAGAGGTGGACCCTGAATGGCACGCTAGTAGAACCTTTAAAAATTGCTTCGGTTTTAAGCCTACTATGCAAATCATGGTCAAAAACTTTTCATTAGCATTTCAATTCCAGATGAAAAGGAAGCAGGATTTTTATTCTGGAAATAGTCCAGATTTGCTGCAAAAATCATTTCATGTAAGAAATTTCTCGGGGATGACCCTAAGACACCTCTGTAATTCTTTTCTTGTGACTTATAGGCGCGCCCGGTAAAGGGCTACCTCGGCCACGCCATACGAAAATGCAATCTCCGATGCAAGTGGTTTGCCCGTGTCATTTTTCCTACGGAAGCCCGTAGTACCACCTCTAGGCTCTTCCCATCATACATTTTATTGATTTAGGTAGTGTACCCGTCCCTCAAACAAAATGATGAGATTATTTTGAACGGTCCATAGTACTTCACAATACAGAAACATTTTACACCATTTTGCATCTACGCGCGAAGTAGTTCTTAAAATTTACTCTGTCTCCAGAAAGGGGGTGGTCTTTCACTCTTCTCCCCAAGACAAGACTTAAGTTTCAAGCCAACACTTTCAATCAGAAAACAAATTTGACACCCTGCTTTAAATGTATTTGTGCCCAAATTGCTATTTGAAAGAAGTAATCTGTCAGACCGTTTTGGTTTCTACCTAGGCACAAAATGTAAAACTGCGTCACTGGTTAGCTTCCATCTTCGTAGATTATTCCGTCACTGTGATATGAAAAGTTAAATTATTTAAAATAGAAGCCTAGACAACCGTTTGTATGTAAATCTTGGGTCTGTCAGCCGGGATCAAAGGAAGCAATGAGATGGTGGCGTCAGGATTTGCCCGACGCCGGGGCCCGTCTAGTCCCACCTCTGAAACAGCCTACTTGTCGAATTAATGTGGGTACTAAATTAATGATCTGAATGCATGCGTGAACTAATACAAAACAGACGATATTGCTGCTATTGAAGTTTCTTTAACTTCTTTTTAAAAGACCTTCGCTTTCAATACCAAACGGGCCGTACATACAGGGGTTCTCAAATATCTCTGCCCTCCGCATGATAAAGGGATCGGTGGCATGCTGCCGGCGAGCTTCTCGTTCCCGGTCGCGTAATTTTTTTTCCAGGACGAATGAGGGCAAATCATGCGAATGGACGAATCAGCTGCGTGGAAATAGGCCACACCCCTAATTCCAAAATGACAGCTATTCCACTTTTCTTTTTTTTTTTTGGAAATTCTGACAGCGGATTATGAAAGAACAGGCCAAATATCCCTTGTCTACGTAACCCTAACCTTAGATCATGAACCTGACCTTTATTTAGAAACAACTTTAAACTTTTTTGAAAAACTGATTTGTCCTCAACCATCCTGGGAAAAAAATTATGCTTCCCGGTCACCCTCGGACAATAATTTTCATTGGTGTAGCCAGGGGTGACTACAGGGTTCCCAAAGCCAAAGTAATCTAAATGCAAAAAAGCAGCAGAAACAGAACAAATGCTAAATTCATAGCCGGTGAATACAAAACCCTCCAGGTAAACTGTGTAAATTACAGGTTGACTGACATGTACTGCACTCTTTGGTAAACATCGAAATATATCCCAGTATAGGCCTACTTTTGCACATTTGGCCACTCCAATAGAAAATCTTGGGGTAGCCACTGATAACTCTTACCTAACCGGGGAGTTGCTATTTGACCCTAACCTTTGGGAGTGGAGATTCGTACTCATCCCTGGGGTTGTCCAAAAGGGGCTTATCTGGACACGCTTTGTCCACCCTTATCAATGTGAAGAAAGCATGGGCCAGATTTTAATAACCTATTTCAAAATAAGTCTAGGTTTACTTTCTTAATTTGATTTTCACGTGCCAACACCTTTCGTATGTTCCTTGCAGATTACACAAAATTGCGGAAATGGCGTCACAAGTTGCACATGCTTTCTACGATTTATACCGGAGTGCAAATTGCAGTGAAATTCGAGAAGCGATTAAACGACTATCTGAGATATCAACCCTTGACAAAATGGATTTGGCGTTTTTGGTTGTTATTCTGGAAAAACTGGATCATCGTCAACTTGCTCTCGTGTTCCGGACGTCGGAATGCCGACATTCTGTTGAGAAAATTCTTCAAACTATTCCAGAGAAGGATAAGAAAGACGAAAAGTTCTTACAACGTTGCCTTCACAGAGAAGCCAACGAGAGGCGATGACAAATATTTCTTCGTCTCTATAAAGATAGAAGACCTATATCTATGATTCGTCTCTACAGCAATTGTACGGATGTCATTTGCCGATACTCGCAGACTTGCATATGGGCAGATGGGTACCTTACATAGTTTGCAAATTTCAACGTAATTCTAAAAGCAAACTGCTTTGAGACTGAGTAACTTGAATGTTTGGGAAAGGGGTGTCGCTGAATTGCATTTATATGTACCAACCTTTGCAATGGAAGTATAGCGTCTAGCATGCGTGTAGCCAGGCATTTGGGGGCGAAGCCTGTAGAAAATTTTGGCCAAAAATGCCTCCCACATCGCTGGAAAAGGTACTTCCCAGGCCCTGTAAGTTGCATCTAAACATTTTCTATTTTAAGTTACGAGCGATATCATAAAAAAAATCATTAAATAGATACAAAAAATATGTTCAAGGGGGAAGGCTTCACCTTCTCCCCTTGGCTACGCGCCTGACGTCTAGTTTGTTTCTTTGAAGTGATGGGCAATGTGTTGTAAAATTATTCAGGGACGGATTGCCAATTCTGACTCTTGCCTTTTGAGACTGATTTTTGTAAAATTATTTCTAAATAATAAAAGATTATTGCCAAATTTAAGAAACATTTCCAAAATACCAAATAACGTCTAGTCTGCACAGTACGTTTAGCCAATCATAAAACATAAAACCAAAGACGAAGATGCTGATACCAATCAAAATATATTGATGTCAAATATATGTTATTTCCTTCTACTTGAGCGTTGCCCACTGAAGGAAGGGGTGAAAATGCTTCCGGGGGCGAAATATTTCAGAGGGGGAGAAATATACTAAAATGCATTATGTCAGTGGTAAGTTTTCATTTCTAGTAGGCGAAATTTTCCCATGGGGCTTCGCCCCCTTGTCTCCCCCCCCCCCATCCTTGGTTACTTGTTTGGCGTTGCAACTTGTCATTACATAGTTATGTATACAGACCTAAAATTCAGAAACAACATATGATAGAATTTAGTCAAAATTTCGAATTCAGGCCACGGAAGACTAACAACCAGCACATAGACCACGAAATTGT
The DNA here is from genome assembly GCA_009936505.3 of Holothuria glaberrima. NCBI lineage: Eukaryota > Metazoa > Echinodermata > Holothuroidea > Aspidochirotida > Holothuriidae > Holothuria > Holothuria glaberrima. The sequence goes on from WURT03092648.1 coordinate 6,584, forward strand.
GTATAGCTTGGGTGTACAGGAGGTTCCCCCTGTTGCACTTGAACACATAGTTCTGCAAAAGAGGTTTGATTTCATTCTTTTTATCTGAGTTATGTGAACCTTAACGAAATCTGTGTTGTGACCGAAATTTATTCGCTCATCCCCAAACTGTAGAACCTGGCAACGCTACCTCCTTCAAGTAAACTTTATGAAGACAATTTTATTTTACTATGCACACCATACATTGGTAAAAGTGGAGCTGGTGTATATATTCATGGTACTTTTTAACAATTGAAAGTTTCATACATTTCTTAAACTGCCATAATTAAAAACACGATTTTCTGTCCAGTTTGTCCAGATCGAAGATAATGTTGTAATTAAGAATAAGACAAAATGTAAACCTATTCTCAGAATAGGAGTTTGTACGTATATATACTTCCCAGCTAAATGTACCAACAAAATACTTTTTATTCCAACAGCGCCCTTAGTCGGTATTACGTTACTACTTTAAAAGTTAGTAGGCCTATCACACACATCACGAGTTTGAAGGTTTTGGACTTTACCATAATAAACCGCTCGGTATGTTTACAGTGCTGCAACTTTGTTGTGACGCCTTGTAGCTCGAATATATAAATGCGGTTGTATTTTTCATTGTTACAGTAGTAGACAAAAAGTATCACTCCAAAAATGTGTCCTCTTAGTCTTATGCCCCTCTGACTACAGTAGTATGTATTTAGAAGTATTACTTACACTTGTAAAAGCTATGTGATAAATGATGTCGAAGGGTGTTAAAGGTACCATGGAAAGATTATATCGCGCTTTCCTGTTGTTGTTGATGTTGTTGTTGTCCTAGTTATTTTTAAAATTCTAGTAGTCGGAAAAAATGAAGATTAACATTTAAAGTTCTTTGCTGTTTTCTATTCAATGTAGCAATGTCCTGTGCAATTTGAAGCTATTAATGTTTTTTAAAATTATATCAAATATAAACAAAAGATTTATATTCACAAACTTCTAGAATAATGCATAGATTTAATACAAAGACGTATAATGTTAAAATCAGAGAACCATTGTCGTTTTTCTCGCCTTCTTTCATGAACGCAGGATCCATGGGTAATAATTTTGGTTTTGTAATATGGAACTTCACGTGCACTTTCTCGAACTCAATTATTGGCCTGGGGACCTCTCACCGATTAGCACAGTTAAGACCGATTAGCACAGTTAAGATTACAAGAAAGGGACGGGGTAGGCATAAAAAGGTACATCGTAGTAACTCCATGGTAAGACCACACGCAACTTTGGCTAGTCGACGTCCACATCTATATGATCGGTCATACCAAAATCAATTATTTTGCTGGATCTGTCCTTGATAGATCTCTGACACTCAGTGAGATCACAAGATATAACTAACCGTATACCGTACTAATTATCACTTCATTGGAAAGATAATTGGATTTTTTCTCTCTTGACCTAACTGTCGTAAAGTAAGGATACGTTAATATGCATAGGCTATACCCAAATCTAATTGAGAGACATCTTTATGAAATGAACACAAAAATTACCTGCAGTATGACACTCACCACAAGCGGGTAGATTTGCGGATAGAACTGAATGACGAAACGAAACAACTCGAGCGCCACGCGTATCACTGTCAGCCTCTGTGGTCTCACGTTAACAGCATTTGGTAAGAATGGTTCGGGTTGATGTTTTTTCATGTTAGCTGTATTGCAGCTTTATCAATATCTCAAAGACCAAAGACAGCCTGCGTAGTTGCATTCCTCAGTGGCTTCTGCTTGATGGATCAGAGTTCATAGCTGCCTCCCTCAGTGGCGTAACCACGGGAGCCCTCGGGGTCCTAGCCCCCCCCCCCTCAAACTGTCTAAATATCACTGACGGATTAGGCCTGTCATTTAAATTGTCCCCGACCAGTACCAGGCGTTAATACGATGATGACTAACAGATTAATTGATCACTAAAATTCTCATCTCAACTTTGTTTAAACCTTGCATTCTAATTTGAGCTGGTTCTAAATGTACAACAAATTCACAGATAGTTTAACCATGGTGACAGACCCCAAACACTCAAGGTTTTGCCATTGGCTGTGATTGGGTATTGCCCCCGGACCTTTCTAGACTTGTGGCGCTTACAGAAGTGATGATAAATGTATTTTCCTGCTAATTGGAATGTTCCCTTGAATTTATGACTACATTATTTTGAGATGATGTCGACACATGGTCCGTAGGTACCGAAAACCCAGCAAGCTTCCAGTATCTACGGCCCAAAGGTAGGGCGTCACTGTCGGCGCTGATTCAGAATAGGACCGATAAGGGCATGGCCCAGTTTCCCGTGCTTACAGCCTAGGGCCTGACTGGCAGAAAGTATATCATATAATATTGCTTTCGGTTGTCTCTTTGCGAATTTGATGGAAATGAACAGTTACCCGACAAAGCCTGGTCCATTTGAGCGCGCCTTTGCGTGCCGGGCATATTTTTCTTGTTAAAATTCATGTACCTTTGTTAGGGGGTACCAGGCCTCCCTGTCGGGGAATATTCGAAACTGCCTAAGAGATGAATTTTGGCATGGTATGATGGAGTATATGATGTATGTCAGTCGCCTCGTATGATGTATGTCAGTCGCCACCTAGGCGCTCTCGTGGAGGGAAAAGCAAATCAACAGCATAAAATTTCAGCGCGCTTCGCGCGCCTGGGACTTACCTTTCTTTTTTCCCGTGTTGTGAGAGGCTACGAACAGAAATACCATAACACACAGGAGCCCATGTGGGCTCCGCTTATAAACTCCCCCCATGCATGACACTGCTGGATACTGCTAACGTTTCGATAATTGATGCACTGTTCCTATCAATGGAAAAACGTGAGAAGTTTGTCCACACAATGTTGCCTATCTGGTGATAGAAATGCTTCAAAAGTATGACTTTGATACCGTAAACGGTGAGAACGTCCGGTCCCCCACCGATCGAGACCCCGTTCCTGGACCCAGACGCTAAGGGGTCCTCTCCCTTTCCGTGACGGAAAAATAGAAGAAAAAATTTTAAAAATGAAGAAAGGGGGAAAGAGGGCCAAAAATAAAAATGTAAACGTCAAAAATTGGGGGAGTTGGTATGGTGAGGTGTAGACCTTGAAATCAATCATTGCACAGCCCGATAGCCCGATAGTCTTTGAGGATGTAAGTATAGGAATCATTCGACGGATTAATCATGTTTCTTGATGGGAATGGTTTCGAATTCTATGGTATGCGAATTTACTTACCACAAGGGTACTAGCCACTTTGTGCACGGCTCATTCGTAATCTCAGTTCAGTCGCTTACAAAACCAAAGCTATCCTCGATGGTTGATCAAGAGGGAAGAAACCATTGCGTCAAGTATGTTTATCTTCTATCGTGAATATTGAGAGACAACGTCATCATTACACGCTTAAGGGGTCATTTTGGTATGTGTGGATCAACGCAAGCAAGGAAATCGGCCAAGGTACGACCCATACTAGAACTTCACCATTTGCTAATGCGACGACTACATTTAAGTTATACGGACGAACATTAAACTATAAGTCGCGTGAAGGGGAAATTAATTTCCTTATTGAATCGAGATGGTCACCGTGGCTTTGTCGGCCTCTGAGGGCAATTACCTCTCGGTATATAAGTCTTTCTGCTGTAGCAGTCTTATTGGTCATCCATTTTCTGAGTCGCAAGCCGCGTCAAAATCTACCACCAGGTCCTTCAGCATGGCCAATCGTAGGACATCTTCCATACTTACTGTTTACAAAGGAAGAGCCTCAATTCGTCTTTGAAAAGTGAGCAAGGAAATTCGGCAAGATAATGACCGTAGAAGTCGGTGGCCAGACGGCAGTGGTACTGAATGACTTCGACTTGATCAAGTCTTGTTATCAAAGCAACATCTTCAACGGTAGACCGAAGTTTTGCGCCTTTGAGGCAGCATTTGGATTAGGCGCATTTCATTCCATTTAGCTACTTACCAGCTAACCAAGATAACGACGTAAACACACCAATCAGTATCCTTCAAATAGCTCTGGAATGATGACGGAATTTACCAGAGTATGAAGCGCAGAATGTGTTCAAATTTATGAGATTGATGGCAACGTCCATTGACAGTGTTTTCTGTGCACACTGCGGTTCAAATCCAGTTGAACAAGGTTAAACTTGCGGGAAGGATGGCGACTTGGGGGCGGTAGAGTACTGTACCTGTACCAGCTCATGACAACATATTTCACATCATATAGGCCACGAGCATAAATTCTATTTCTATATGCTATCTAGTACTAGTGAGTTCAGTAAAATTCCAATTTGTCCCCTGCCCCCAACTGGCGCCTGATTATATGTCGGCATGGGATGATCTTTTCATTTACTAACTTTGTTTAAGGCTAAAATCTTAATTACGATTTTGCGCTGAGAATCTTGGCCCCCAGTTTTCACATTTTACATTTCCAGCTAATGAAGTCATTTATCCATGGCAATAAGATCTCTTTAATTGGTCATTCGTAAACGAGGAGAAATGGGAGAGAAGAACTGCTAGTTCTTAGCCAGGGAACCGCATAAATATTGTCGAGTAAAAACAAACAGCCGCAACCCAAAAAGTGCATGCATTCATATGGCGTCAAAATTCGTTCCACAATTCTGCCCACCGGGGAATTTCCCTTTCTTCTTTTATACGCAAGTGTCAGGCCAAATCCAACAGGGGCTTAGCTGTCATGTCCTCTATTTTGTCTCTTAAGGAGGTATTCTGATCTATGAACTGTATAGTTCATATATATATATATATATATATATATATATATATATTAATTTTACAGCAACAATGAAAATTTCAGTGTCCCTATCATGATTGTATGGGGTTTAAAAAACCCAATATTCTTAGGGAAACTGGTATTAGCCTAGATTAGCTAAATGTTTTTCCTTTTGTGTCATTAAATTGTGCAATTTTTAATATTTTGAAAATTTTAAGTACGTAAATATTGTTACTAATTAACTGATTATCCCAGACATTCTCGATTGTCCTTGTAAATGTGAACTTGGGCTTAAACCATGCATGGTGACCTTTTTATGACATTGCTCAAGAGAATAAAATTCCTATGTTGAGTGATGGGGACACGGACGAAAAAAGTTAAGGACGAGTGCATCAATTGAAAGAACACAAACCTGGCTTGTACACCCAAAGCTTTAACATCAATCATCTCACGATTTGAATTCAAGTGGTTGACTTAGTAACCTGATACATATGTTTCATTTAAAGGCCTGAGACTTGACGTGAGACTTGGACTTAGTGACTTGATACATGATCTACCGATTGCTCTGAGTGCGACTTGGCTTAAATTTGTCCTAAAAGACTTGTGGTCTTTTATTTGTAGTATAACGAAATGAGGTAAGCGACCGAGTCCGACTGAGCAGTGCCATTGGTCCACAAAGGAGTTTTTGCGAAATGGAAGAGCTCCATCTATTATACCCAGTTGCTGGATCAAGACGAAGTATTAAGAAATCATCCTGTAGAGGTTACCTCCTAAGAGGGAATTGTTGTCTTTTCTCTGGACTGTGCTCCTTGAATTATTACGTAGATGGTTTACCAATCAAGAAGTTGCGTCTTAAAACCGCAGGAGCTCCCTCTATTCGCATTTTTCACGTACAGTTTCACTTTGCGTCCTGTAAATAGATTATCTCCATACAAATTGTTTTTCAAGTTATCGAATGATGTGCAAAACAACTGCCAGGGAGATGTTAATCACGATTTGGCTCACCAAGGTCACCATAGACATATTTCTAATCGCTTGTCTCTTTTCATTCCAAACAGGGATAGGAACTGGGCAACATTCGCACTGGCGAGAACAGCGCCGTCTTGCCGTATCAACATTACGAACTATTCAATTCGGGGAAGGTATAACCATGGCAGGGATAGTAGAAGCCGAGGCTGGAAAATTGCTTGACGATCTCGCACAACACAAAGGACGCCCTCTCGACCTGACTCACATACTTCCCAAAGCTGTTTGCAATATCGTTTGCGCATTCGTCTTTGGCAAACCGTTCGAATATTCTGACCCACGTTACATTCTTATGCTTTGGTTGGTTTACCAAAATTTTAA
>WURT03092669.1:0-12663 GCA_009936505.3 Holothuria glaberrima
GATGAAAATGTTGTAATTGTAATTGTCCTCATTATGATTGTAAGGACTCAAGAGCCAAGGAAATTATGAGACTTTTTTCATGTCATATCTCTAAAGAGAGGACCCCAGACCTCCTCCCCTTGCAGTGGGTGCACCTTTCTTGCTCTTTTGTGACGGCTTCACACATATAATTAAGTGAGCCCCCATTCTCCATACCCTGGATTCTTTCACCTGCCCCTACAAACTGTATCAAGGACATTATTATCAAAATGTAACCTTCAAGTTTCTCTGTAAAACAAAAACGGATTAAAGAGGAGCTTTCATAGTAACACTGAAGAGTTGCCATGACACTTCTATGGTAACTTCTAGTTTTTCCCCAGATTAATTTACTGAGTAAACTTTCCATAATTTATACCTTTTTTTATGGAAGTGTTTCTTGTTAAAATATGAGATCTTAAAATCACAGAATGTTTATATACCATCATGAAAACTGGGAATTTAGTATCATTTTCTGGCAATGTGGTATAAAGCTTTTCAGCAAGTGTTTTTTGGGTAGTACACTATTATATATGCCAGGCAATTATGAATTGTAACATCCAGTTAAAGCACTCCACCCCCTGATAGTTTCCTTACAACCGTGCATGAATAGGGCACCTCATATCTAAGGTTAGGGCTATCCAGTAGGTAAATCCTGCACTGCTAGGAAAAGCCTTTTTAAGTCCATATTGACCATATCTGAACCTTTAAAACCCCATTTTTGTTCATTTTGGACCTTTGAAAAAACCCATATTTGTAAGTTAAGAGTCTGGGAGATTATTATTATCATCACCATTAAAGTTTTCAAAATGGTTTACCTACCATCCTTTTTGTATAATTTTACTGTCATTCTCTTTCAATGTTTCATTTTTTACCCACCCACTCTTGTCTGCCAGCTTCCAAAGCATCATCGCACTGTTATCCTGGAAATAATGGAGAAGATCATTAGGGATACACTAGATGATATCCCAGAAGGCTTAGCCCTTGACTTAATCAAGTTGGCCTCGGATGATCTCACTGGAGTCAAGGTATAAATGTTTTTCTCTAACCCAGGTGGTTCTATTTTCAATGTATTTTCCATAGTTTTGACATGAAGCATACACGGTGCAGACAGAGAGTTGGATGCCAAAATGTTATGGGTCCGTTTGCACTTTTTTAAAGAAAGGCCATTAAAGCATGGTTTGTTTTGGATATTGCTATGAAAGGTGTGCATTGTGCCCAGAGTAATATTCTAGCCAGCCTTTGCATTTTATGCAAAAATGGATGTTTTTTAAGCTCACTGGTAGAAGTTTACAACCAGATTACTTCTTCCATCATAAAAGAAAATTACCAGGTCCTAGAATTTATGACCACTGATTTTTTTTATTTTGAGTCAAGTAAAATGTAGAAATTTACTCTTTAAATATCAAAACTTATGACCAAAGGTCATGGACTGACATAAAATTATAAAAATCTACCACCAAATTTATGTGGATTAATTTAAGAAATGCAAATGATAATTCTAGCAATCCCCATTTTGCTGCAAAGTGAATTCAGCCAGCTGTCAAGCTCCCTTGAATGAAGGTGTCACAGTGTAGTTTCAACTTTAAATTTCCAAAAATAGCATTAATCACATTTGAGATGAAACTACTTATAATACCCCACAAATTTTATAACATCACAAAGCAACAGATCTCAGAGATATTAAGAGATATTAACATATAAAAGTGACAGAATTACCATAAGTTATGTCAATTTTTCAGGTACTTTTCCTAGACTTTTGTTCGCAATTATAGTTTTGTACATTTGATCCAGACATTGCTAGGAGTAATCTCTTTGTTGTAATTGATTCTAATATTCTAAGGCACTTCAACTTCAGTATTGCAAATTTTACAATTTTGAAATATTTTGCATTTTAAGAAACTTCCATCAGCTCTTCAGTATCACTTTTAGTACAGTATACTCTAACACAGTGTAAAGTATGTAGACTCTCTATAGTAAAACATGTTTACAGATTTTATGGTCATAATATATCTGCAAAATTTTGACTACACTAGTAAATTTTTTTATTTGCAAATATTGTTGTGGCATTGCTTTCTTCCAGGAAGTGGCACCAGAGTGGCAGACAGCTGCTAGTAATGTGCTAGTCGCCCTGGGTCGTCGTTTCTGCATTCAAGTCATGGAAGAGTTACTGAGGAAGTTTCAGCCTGGTGTGATTCCTCATTTCTTTGTCATTCAGACCATGGCAAGTCTTTCCATGGCTAATTGTGAGTTTGAATAAAAAGTTGAACTTTCAGTTTCACTCCCTTGTTGTACTGTAGAGCAAGGGTTCAAGTATGTTTGGTCGAGGGACCCCTTTTTCGTGAAAGTTTAATACTGTTTAACAATTGTAGTAGCCAGAATAGACGAGTTGGAAAATCGGGTACTTCCGTTGGGTCACAAGGTCAGCTGTACTATGACAACTTTTTCGCCTTTGTGCGCATGCACGTGAAATACTTGCCCGCCTGGGGGAAGTGTATTACACCTGTTCTAACATTGTCAGTGCTTGTAATACCAATGACAGGTGTACATCCAAAATAGGTGTACATAATCGACAACTGCCACAGAGTTAAAAGGCTCACTTCACCTTTGACCCAACCCATGATACATTGTGTGAAAACATTTTCCCAACTCCTCTACATGGTTTGCTCTCCATATAAATTTTGGTTTCCTTGAATCTTGCATAGGCTTTTTAATAGCTTGTCATGGGCCATCTCATGAGAACCTCCTATAAGTCATAGGGCTTTCCAGAAGGTTAATTTTAGTTAATATTGTTCTGCCAGCAGCTAAAAATACCCAAGTCAAGCAATGCCAAGATTTGTTTTTCTTTCCTCTGGTGTATTGTGCAATTCAGTACAACAAGATTTTACATTGTAGACTGCAGAGCAGCTGTGTAAGTTCCACTCTTTGGTCACACTGGGAAGATTTGTGTGCTTTCACAGTTAGGAAATCACAGTTGCATGCATTTCAAGGAACTTAACTTTGACAGTGCTAATAAGTGGATCAGACAACAGTGTACCCTGTACTGAAGTAAAAGGTTTCTGCAACAGGGAAAAGTGGAATTACAACAGCGGAAATGAGCAAGAAAACAGAAAACTACATAAAGACAACAAAAAGAAAAATTTAGCAAAATAAATACAACTATGAAGACAGCACCTCAAATAAATGATGTCCAAAGACTGCTTTATTTTCATTTGAATAATGCTGGAGGTCAAAAGAAAGAGAAGCAGAAAGAGGAATTTGACTAAAAAGAAAAAAAAATTGGTACTTGACTTTTTCAGACCACAGAAAACACCCAATTTATAAAATAAAAAAGAACACAGAATTTGACCTTGGAGAATACAGAAAACTTCTTCATTGCATCATCTGTACATCCTTGTAGGTGCATGTGCATTCTTTTAAGTTTTGTGTTGTTGCCAATTTTGGTTTCTCAAAGCTATTGATAGGAGTCACGTGGTCATGACTTTGCAAAAGGATGATAGTTTCTTTCAGGGGCTTTGAACATACTAACACTCTTCCTAAAAGTACGTGAGGCCATGGACAGTTAATCCCGCAAGAGACCACTCATCTAGAGGTTTGCTGCTTGTATTCTTGGTGTTTTATGTCGCTTTGTATCCTTGGTGTTTTATGTCAAGTGAAAGTATCTTCACAGGCTCGGGTTAGTGGACTCATCGTTTTTGCATTAACATTTCAGTATAACACATGAAGCCTAAGAAATGTTATGTACAAGAGGTCACTTCTCTGCACTTTTGCTGCATTTTGTCTCTTCCAACATTGCATTGACCTTTCATTGATTGGTATTCACTGGGAATATATCATTTCAAGATTTTCAGTGGAGAAATGGAGATACACTTCTAACAATATGGAGCTAGTTTATTGTATCAAACATCGTCTTTTATTGCACTGTTAAGTGAACAATATATAATGTATAGAAATTTGTCTGTGAGCCATGTAACAAGGGGATGGGGACTGCAAACAGCCTGAGGAATGCCATGCATCCATCCTGGGCCTTGTAAAGAGATAAAATTGATCTTAACTTTAATCTATCATGCAGTTAATCTTATTGAAATCAAGCTCAAAATAGAACAAAGGTCTTTAAAAAGCACCCAGGTCTGAATGATTCATTTAGTGTCTCCCATGTCACAGTGTTCTGGAACTTTGTTACATGTGTTACTAGCAAATTATCACAGTATTAGAATCTCTTGTGATTCTTGAAATTATTGTGAAATTTGTCCTTCAAAAAGAGCAAAGTGGATTTATAACTTACATTCTGTTTGTAATGTCTGTTTTTCTGTCAGCTTTTGGGTTTGTACCCTTCCTGACGTCAGTTCTTGGGACCATGATGCCAATGTTAGAATCGACAAAGCAGGATAATATGAGATGGGTGTTTGCTTCAGGTATGTTAACATAAACAAGAGATCAGTCATGTATCCTTTCACAATTTTGTTGTATTTTTAGAAGAATTTAAGAGTGAAATTATAAAATCGAGTTCTTGGTGTACTCAGTTGTTATGTGTTGTAGCCCTCTTCAAATAAAAATAGCCAAATAGAGGGATGTGGATGATTTAAAGTTATCTTTGACTATGGCCTTTACAAATGCAAAAGATTGCAATCCTCTTGGGGTGACCCTAAGCTCATGTCACATTTTAAATGTCATCTGTGACTAGCAAAAATATGTAACATAGCTGGGAGAAATACAAAACCTGGAAGGTACATCAGTGTAGGAATTTGGTCTTCAAAATATTTTGGGAGAGTGGGAGAGTTTAGTTCAGAGGGTGGGATCTTGAAAAGTTGCAACATGAATATATAACTTTCTTCCATCAGGTTTTCCCAGTAGGTGTGAGAAATTCCTGCACACAATTTTTAAACTTGCAGGGTTGTTGAGAAGAGTTCAGGTATCGTCTGACCCTGCTACCCAATGCAAACACTAGTGTACATGTATTTTAAATGTGTTTTGAAATACCTGCTTGATCCCTTTCCTTCTACATAGCTCCCCACAAACTGGCACCATATCGATGTCCGTACTACTTGGCTCCTGATTCATCTTACAGACATATATACTGTATTTTTCTCTGGCTGAAATCAAGATGTTTCGTGTCCTAAGTTTTTGGTATGTGGTCCTTGACCTAGGCCCTCTTTAAATGACCCTTGTCCTTCAAAAGGTACAGAATCACTGGAATGTAGTTGATTGGGTGTTGTAGTTTTATATTCACTTCACTTTTGCGTATGTCATATAAGTGTGTTAAGATGAAGTATATTTTGTTTTCTATTTTGGAAATTTGTTCATGGTTGTAATTTCCATTTTTTACCCTGAATGCAATTTTTTCAGTTATTTCTTCTCCTGTGTCTCATCTTCCAGCATTGGCTAGATTTAGTGAAAGTATTCTGGACTACATTGCCAACATTGAAAATGCTCCTGATCCAACTGTCAAGAAAGAAGCCTTCTCTTCGCAGATATACTCTGCTTTTAGCGTTCTCTTTAATGTCTGGCTGCAATCAAAAGAATCAAAGGTAGATACCATTCAGAGAAACATGATTGTGTTTATGATATAATTGTGGTAGTTATCCTCAAGTAATGGGGTTGCCACCAGAAAGTTGGGAGTAAAAGAGAAGGCAGGGTTTGTTTTCTGTAAAGTATGAAATCAAATTGTGGGCCAGTCATGGTCATATTTTGGAAGTGGAGGGGGGGGGGATAAAGTCATCCAGGGAATGCAGGTTAGAGAAATTTCATAGCTGTCATATTATAATTATGTTTATAATATTACATAAAAAAATATCATTTTCTTATAATAATTATCCATTGCATGTTAATCACATTTTTTGTCTCATTTTGATATTACAGTTGCGTCTTATTGTCGTGGAGGCCCTTGGTCACATGTCCTACATCCTTTCTCAAAATAGGCTGGAGGAACAGCTTCCTAAACTCATCCCTGCCATTCTCAACCTCTATCGGAGGCAATCAGATCCCTTCCACGTCACACAGGTATTAGTGGGTTGACCAACGTGATGGATTTGGATGGGACACTTTTTTGTGTAACTTTTTGTCTTACAATAACATTCATGTAGATGAAAGTCACTATTAATGTTGTTAAATTGGAAGCCACCTGGCTGGAGGTTATTTACTAGGCATTAGTTACTAGGTGATATTATTTAGGCAAGTGGATAAAATTGCCAAAAGGTAGGTGTGATGTTGTCAGATTACTGTAGTTTTGAATGTAAAATTATTTAAAGGAAGGTGTATAAGAGGAGAAGGATGTCTGTGTTTTCTTCTTTGTGTTGTAGCATCATACTATTTTAAGGCTTTTTTTGAAACAAAGATTTCCTTGTGAAATCCTATAGCTACAGTAGTTTATAGCATATGGTCAGATTGCTGGAAGTTGTCAGAGCACAGTAAATAAAATGGCAAGGTTTAGGAAATGGATAAATGTTATATCATATTTTAGTGCAGAATGAATTCAGGTAAATTGACCGAAGCCTTTCGTGGTCATTAATATACTGGGGACTCTTTCACTTGTTTTTTGCTATTTTCAGAGTTTTTGTATGATTTTGGAAGCATCAGTGGCAGGAGGGAGCAAGATACTGGAACCCCAGTTGGAGGTGATTGTTAATCAGTTACATGCTCAGGTAAGCAAAATAATCAAGGTTTTTGTGTAAAGGGGAAAATGGGAAAACCCTGAAATCATTTATGTTTTTGAATGTCCTTTACTAATGAGTTAGTGGTTGGAAATGTTGCCATGTGGTTGAGAAAATAGAAACATTACACTTAATGTTCTTTGGGCCATGTTGCCACGTGTGTCTGTAAAGTGCGAATTTTGGTAGAACAGGAATTATGGAATTGTATGTACATAGGGCCTTAGTGGGTGTTTGAATGTTAAATTAATTGTTGTAACCTATCCAACCAAAATGAGAAATTTGAAATCGGTGCAAAAGTATTCTATTCTTTCTATAATTAGTTGCCCTTGGGTCTTGAAAATGGGTATTGAATTTCAGTGGTGTGGGAATCCTGTTCAGTGACAAAATTTTCAGAAGTTGATAATGATCACATGAGGTTTTTGTGGATTGACTTGAGGTCGGTGTAAATGCATGTTCTTGGGCCAAACAGTGGTAAGACAGGGGGGTGGGGGGTTAAAATTGTATAAGTATTTTCCACAGGAGTTGTAAACCCTTTAGAACAGGGATGTCTAACTTTCCTTAAAACATGATCAATTTTGAAATTGGCCAGTTTGCTGTGATCTTCTTGTCCAGTTAGGGAATGATGTTAACAAAAAACCTACGTTATTACTTAGTTTGCCTACAACAAACAGTGGAGTAATCCATACCCACGGGGAATCTGTCCCCAGTGGACCAGTTTATTTGTTTGTTTGTTTGTTTGTTTATTTATTTTTTGAGCAATGTTTTGGGTGATGACAAAGTTTTGAACTTCAGAGTTGTTGACTCGAGTCAATGACTTGCGACTCGAGTCCCATTTTTTTTGACTTGTGACTTGAAGGGAACTTGACTTGGACTTGAATTGACTTGAGGAATTTGAAAACTGAGTGACTCGTGACTTGACTTGACTTGCAGAGAAATGACTTGTGACTTGACTTTACTTGAATGATATTTGACTCCAGTCATCGACATTGGAAATCATCATAAATTTTAAGCTTTATTTATTGTTCATATTCCCATGTAAAATCTTTTGGCTATTTGTGCCCCAAATTGAAGATCCCCATTCTTTACAGTTTACAAAAATGATCGTAGTATATCGATAGCACACATAAACTGTGCATGTACACATATTATACCATATTCAATTCCGTGGAAAATAAGAGTGGCACTTCCCGCAAAGTGGTTCCACGGTTCCAACTGTAGCACTAGCATGCAGGGCCGGATTTACGACTGTGGCGAGCCTGGGCACGAACCTACTGAACCTGTGAAGGACACCTTTGTGACTTGGGTAAGCAATTAAGAACAGTATGTAAGCAGAGTGCCCCAAGGATTAGCGTGAAGTGCTTAAGGAAATTTATGGATGGAAATACCTCCTAGATCACCAGAATTGGCACTTCCCAGGTAATATTTGCTTGAGTATGGAACAACATCACAGACATGTAGGCATATATAACTGATTTTTCTTCTCGGTAGGTTAATAAGAGCGGGTTTATGTGTCCTCATGAATGTGCGCCTAGCACTAGTAACCGGTGCAGCTAACTGCGCGAGGAGCTTGTCTTATTGTTTGTTTATAAGAGACATTTGAGCTTCGTCAGGGAAGTTTATACCGATTAGAACTACAATTTTGCGATTGTGATAATTCATAAAAAATACAAATTTGAATTTTTTCCTTCATTATACAAACAACAGGTTCTGAAAACTGAGACCACTGCATTTCAAGGTTTTTCCCCATTTTCAACGATGTCCATGTAGTAGCGACAGTCATTTGTGACTGACTGAACCTCCTGTTGGAATTGCATGTGTTTTGTGAACACAATATTCTTGCCTCTCGCCAAGTTCATTCTTATCCGTGACGGAGGGGGGGTTAGGCCTACTTGATAGGGTGTCTTACCCGGACAGGGCGCATGAAATTCCAACTACCAAATTAGTGATAGGCATGCCTGGCTGGAGTGAAAACTGAAATTCTGCAAAATTCGTTCATTCGTGCAAAAATATCGATATTTCAAACTCTACAATAACTGTTTCTTTCTGTTTCATTCGGTTAATTTTCTGACAGTATAGTGCCCAAAAAGTTTTGGCAATGAAGCTTTCAACCCCACCTTCCTCATCGATGAAAGTAAAAGTTTACTAAATTATGAGCAATCTGAGAACAATTCCCTCCCAACAATGCACAACATTTGCGGGGTCTAGTCTGAGGATATTTAACTAGCTGAACGGCGTCTCCTAATGACCCTAAAAATATGATGACCTAGTTTGTGGGGGACCACTTAGTGGGAGGGTCCCTGGGCATGTGTCCCGCTGTACCATGCTCAATTCTGGCTGGCTGGTAGCATGAAGACTCACGAGTAAGCCTTCACAAGCCTTGTGACTCTGATATTGACAGAATACAACGCACATGCATCATAGACCAATGTAGTATTTACCGAATTTGGCCGTATTCGGTTTCCTGAATAAATTTGTGTTTTATTAGCCTATCCTATAATTTTGTGGCTCAAAAAGCCTCAGGGATTGGTCTGCTGTACTTCAGTATCAAGACTGTAATTGATCACGGGTGGTGCTAGTGGAAGTAATCCTGCATCATTATAAATTTATGCGATTTCACATAACATGACTTGTGATCAACTCTGGAAGAAATGACTTGCGACTTGACTTGACTTGAAGAAATTTGACTTGTGAATTGACTTGACCTGCAAGAAAATGAGGTGACTTGTGACTCGACTTGACTTGACCGAAAAATAAACGACCTGTGACTTGACCTGACTTGGCGATGAATGACTTGTGACTTGACTTGACTTGCAGAAAAATGACTTGTCAACAACTCTGATGAACTTAGAGACATTGTGCAATCTTGGCTATGCAAACTTGATGATGTAGAAAATTAAAAGCCAAAAGCAGACTTAACTGATTACAATGCACGATGGGAACTGGGAGTATAAACAACTTGCGCCATGATAAATGTAGTGCCTGCTAACTTAGTGCTAGTGTAAACTAACTACTATATTGCTCTACTCTCACATTCCATGATACTTCATATGCATGAAGTCATCATTAAACTCTGCTATGTAATGAAATGAAACTTTTATTACAGTATTGGCTCATGAAGTGGAAGTAAAAGTAGACCCAGTTGTCTGATTCTACTTCTTTCCCCTATTGTTTGACTTAATCTTTAATAGTGTTTCACATGTATTAACTTCCTCAAAGAATCAGTCCTAGTAATAATTTGTTTGCTCAACAATTTTCTCTAATACTGATGATATTTTTCATAGTTCTTTCACTTTCACTTTCTACTTGTAAGGCTTGTATTCCAGCCGACTTTGCGAATCCCATGACTGTCAAGAACCACAATGAGTTGTTGCGATGTTTTGCTGTTTTAGCTGTGTCATTTTCAGACCGTGTCATTAACTTCCTCCTTGCCAAGTTGGAGCCTAACAATGAAAAAACAAGAATTGGCACATTGTCAATATTTAGGCAGTTGATAAATTCAGCAGGTTAGTTCTTTACAGTTGTAAATTCAGCACAACAGGGCATTTATGAAGTGGTCATATCCACCCAAATGATTCCAAGGTGCAGTGTATAAATCAATCACAATGTTATTTTGTATCCCTGAATCATTCTCAAGCCCACTGGGAATTATGCAACCAGATGGATGAAGAGCTGTTGGTGCTCACAGTTTCAAAACTCTCATAAAATATGTGATCATGCCATATTAAATTCTTAAAGATAGAATTATATTAAAAATTTATGATTGATTTATGAAAGAGGAATTGAATCTAAGCACTCTAGTGACATTTTTACTCAGTTTCGATGTGTAATTCTAGAGATATCAGCAAATGAAGTTTTATACTTAATTTGTAATCTGAAGTGAGCTTGAAGTATGCAGAGGTTCAATATGCTGTTTTGACCTTGAAGTAAATCGGGATCTGAGCTTTTCATGGAGAATTTAACATTGTAAAAATGCCAAGCCTCTCAAAAATTTAAAGAAAAAAACAAAAGAGAGCCCATTAGTGTGAGGTGATGATGTCACATGTGCTGGCATCAAATTTATTTTGAATTGAAAGTGTAACAACTTCATCTACTGATATCATGAGAACCACACATTAGAATTTCAATGCAAATTTCACCAGAATATTAAAGTTAGTACCCCATTTTCACATCAAAACTCCGTTTAAGATTAAACCTTTCTTCTAACTATCAGCGCCATGTGAGAGTGTACCAGGTTTGAGGATTTGAAAGACAGACTGCTGTAATCAATCTGTGATTAGGAAAAATGAAAAAAAAAAAAACAACAACAGAAACAAGGAATAAAAGGTGAAAACTACTCTCAGAAATTTATATTTCCACATAAAACCAGAAATACACAAAAAAATGAGAAAGCAAAAATTAAAAATAAATTTAATTCAATTAAAAACAAATTGAAACTTTTAAATGTTAAAAAAAGAAATTCAGATTGAAAAAATCAAAAATTAAAATTATGGATGGAGAACTTCAAATAAAATAATTATGTCCACAGACCTTGTTTTCATTGGCAAGTGATTGTTACAGGGAACAAAAATAAAGAGGACACAGAATTTGGCAAAAAACATTGTACTTCACCTGGTTTTAGAACATGATAATACGTTGTCAGAAAATTTGAAAGAACATGAAATTTAGCATTTTAGAACATGGAAAACCTGCCACTTGACAAGATCAACCAGTTTACACAAAGTGAATATTCCAGGGAATAACTTTTTATAAAGATCGTGACAAGGACAAGTCACTCCTTGGGTAAGAATACAAATGCATATTTTTTTACTTAAATAGATGTATAAGTTTTGGAATCTTTGAGTATGAATGTAAGTACAAACAAAAGTTACAAGATGTGAAGCATAGTTGTTTATGCTGTAGCAGCCGTAATACAAGGCTGATGCAATTATTGGCATTCATTGCTGATTTCACTTCTTATGTGAAGAGCTAACCTCCCCCACCCCATCCCCACCACACCCCACCCCATCCCACCAATGAGTTGCTCATGTTTTACCACAAGTGGTGCCAGTTGCAACTCATGTGCCACCAGAGATTGGGCCTTATATGGGTTTTTGACAACATGCAGCTTCAAGGGGTTTTTGTGCTATGCCCGCACTTATATTTGCACCTGGTTGACATGAAAGTAATGAGTAACATATATAAATGTAAATAATATGCTCAGTTTGGTTTTAAAGATGTGATGTCACTCTTGTTTTGTCTTTAGGCCCTCATTTGGAAGATAAAAAAGCATTGATTCTATCTGGATTGAAACCTATTTTACAAGAGACAAACAATAAGGTAAGCTGAATGCAGGTGGAGCTTATTAAGACTTTAGTGAAGATAACTAATAATACCAAGAAGAAAAAAAAGTTAAAGTTACCTTTTTGGAGAGTTAAAATGTTTTGTGGATTTGTGGTCGTTTAGTTCCATAATTATTGCAATAAAAAGTCAATACTTGTAAGAGGTCCATCACAGCCTTCAAAATCACGAAAAATTTTTATTTTGAAAGAGGCATTCAGGAAACTTGAAATTGGTGAAATTTTCTTGTTGAGTAAAACTTCCTTGGCAAAGTTCATGCATGTGTAGAAGACATATCTTGTATTACATTGCTGTATTTTGTCATTATCATCATTTTTCTTCATACATGAGTGAAGGTCCTTTTATGAATGCTATAGAGATATAATATGCACTTGAAAAATAATTTTGTCCTTCAGAAGAAAATTGTATGAATCTGTCGAAATTAAGCGAAGCCCTGTGCCACTTCTAGTGCATTTGAAATTTTGAGTCATGTAAAAAGGAGATGGTACTCTGTTACATTATCCTAGATTTTTCAGTGTAATCGTGCGACAAAAAAATCATCAATTTCAACTGGTATTCTGTTTGATTTTGCTGATGTCATTCTAACATTTTTGGTTTCGATGAAAGAGAAACCTATGCGGTCATGCTGGCGTGTGTATGTATGTATGTATGTATGTATGTA
>WURT03092680.1:0-12663 GCA_009936505.3 Holothuria glaberrima
GCCGGATTTGAAATACTATCCGGCAAAATCCGGTTCCGGCCGGAACCAAAAATTTGGATCCGGTGCATCCCTAATGGAAATGCCAGTACAATTGTTTTAGGTAGTGACATTAGCAGGCAAAGATAACAATTCTAAATCATTGAGCATAAACTGTCTGTTGATTTTTCACTGCCAGACTGAGCAAGTGAATATGCGGGACTGGTTTTTGAAGTTAATCCTATAAAAGGCAGCTATGAATTACAAGCAATACAACATGTTTTTCAATGATTTGCAGTGCAGGCTGAACCCTTTAGTGAAACACTTGATGCTTAAAGGATTTTATTTTCTTGAACATATTGGGAACATATTGGGCCGCTTCGATGATTAGTCCCCATCCCATCCCACTTCAAAATTGGATTTGCGATCGCTGTAATTGATCTCTACCAATCATATGTTTGAGACTCTTCGTTCTAAGAATAATTGCACGTAGTGTCTAATAAATATCCAGAGTTTTGATTTATATAAGCGGTCCTGTTTTGTTTTTAAAACCATCTTTAAAGATGCTCAATATTGTTACTAGCTAGGACGTTCACGTCACACTATTGTGTGCTAAATAGCCTGCATGCTGTTAAATTTTGACAGTGTGCATAGCTATGGCTACGTTCATACATGTCCTAAGCATAGTGCTATTATACACCACTTGGTCAGTGATGCAGCACTTCATATTGGCCCGTCAACTAAGCCGAACGGGTAGACTTATAGTTTTGTAGGACAAGCTCATGCCAAGTTTACGTTAGCGAAGGGCCGTCCAACTTTAATGGGCTTGGCCAATTTATGAATGTGATGATGAATGAAGATAATGAATTCTGTCAAAATGACTTTCAGTATGTCACATCGAATCTGCAATCTTCCGACGGTTGTCAAGCTTTTCTTGATTTTGACTTGTAGTAAAAGTAAAATTTTTACTTATTCTAAGCTATGTACACCAATCGTCCAGGCAGTTGGGCCCTATCGGGGGTAACTGTGCTACTAGTTTTGTTAAATGGAAATGTTGAATAAACACGGGGTGACTCTACAGCGCGCGAAGCTCTCGGAAATTTTCGGGTTCTATTAGAGAAATTGTCCTCTTGAGAGCAAAAAACAGGTAAACCGTTGGGGCAACTGGTCGCCGTCGGGGACTGTATACTTTATCGTATCGACAAAGACTTCCAGACGAAAACGTGAAAATTCCCCGAGGAGGACCATGATTCCCCCCCCCCCTCAATTGGCGCCACCCCTGTCACTTACTCAGCCTGGCTGGCAGTGAAAAATCAACAGACAGTAACTAAAATTGACAGGGTTGTGCAAGGGCATGTAATTTAAAAGTGGAAAATGAAAATGTTTCAAAGTTAAGAGATATATTTCAGCAAGACCCTACCAGTACCAGGCTGGACGACAGTGTAGACCTAGCCTAAATGTACCCTCACTGCGCAGTATGGCTGTGCAATTTATTTTGTCACTAGCGTCTGGCTGTTACAATTTGTGCTCGAAAAAATAGAACAAAATAGTGTTCTTTCTTCCCCATCTAATAGTCACCACAAACTTCAAAACAGAAGCATGCATGTAAGGGAGGCTACGTTGGACTTGCCATGCAAGTCCTCATTTTCTAGTTTTTACAGGAATCACTCCTTAGTATTAAACTCTGGACATCAACTCTCATTTCTTTACATTTGAAATGAAATGAAATTAAAAATAGATCTCAGTAGGCTTGGGCGTATAAATCTATAGACAACGACGTATCATATCCAAAATACAGATACCGTTCTGGCTATAGCGATCACATATTGTTTACGGTTTACCAAAGTTATGAATAACCGTGTGTATATGTCCTGTGTGTGTGTAGTCACTAATACATATGGTGAACTCACAGAAATATAAACCTTTCTTTGGTTTATAGTTCTGTGGGTACTACACAGTACGTGTTAGGCCTTTGGCGGTAGATCTATGGAAGTACAATTTTGAGAGTTAGTGAAACTCATAGAGCAGCTAGGATATAACGCCATTTTTAAGTCCAGTTGTCCAGCGCATGTGGAATTCCAAGTCATAAGTCTTCCATCCCAACAAGCCACGTTCAACGTTTAGCTGAAAATATTTTTGTGTAATATATAATAAATGAGAAATTTTGTAAAGACTTCCAGAATCCTTTGCTCTATTGCTGTAAATTTCTTAAATTTCTTCGAGTTTATATTCTGTTCGCACCTGGACATTTGGAAGCTGTGTGATAACAGTAAAGCATCATCAATGGCGACTTAACAGAATACAGCATCCTTCCGCCTTGAATTCATACGCTCAATGGAGTTCGCGTAAGTGAAAAGGATTACTTTCTTTTGCGCAATGTAAACAAATGTCTTCTTTGGGAGTAATTTGCCTTCCTAAACGTGCGACCTGAATTACAATTCTGTAGACGCAGCCACAGAGGCTGCGTAATAGCGTGTTAATATTGGCAAAGGCAGTAAAAACAAATCTTAAGGAAAGTGCAGAATCTATGGCCTATAGAACTGATGCAATGACGTCATCTCAGGGTGAATACATAAATAGGAATGGGTTTTCTTATCTTCTTGTCCTATTGTTACTTTTTTCTGCATCCCGCACTGTAAACTAGCATTTTTTTTGGGGGGGGGCGTTACGTTTTGCTTCCAATTCTATTTCCTCTGTAAAGTACCGCGGTCTACGTCAACGTAATCTACTCTGCAATGATTATAAAGCAGTAAGTTTATTACACTATAATAACTTGGGAAAAAAATCGGGATTACTGCGGCTGATCACAAAATTAATAGGGTACAGAGAAAGACATCTTTTCCCCTTCGTCTAAGTTTGAGTAGACACAAGCTTCTTCAGAGCTATCCTTTTTGGGTGCATATGTTAGAGCGTTCAGTTGTTACAAAATGTGCGTTTGTTCAGAGCCCGCCTACAGCTGTATAATGGAACATAGAAGCACCGGGAAGAGGGATGGGTGTGGGGTGGGGGTACAGGTAAAGGTGGGGGCAAAGTGGAAGTAGGAGGGGGCTGACTACCTCAGTCAAAATGTGGTAGGGCGGAAGTATGCTTCGGCCGCTTATCCCACCTCCCTTCACAATTCAAGGACGAAAACCTTTTATTTGTTCCCTTTATCACACTACGAATATTAAAACACCCAAACTTTTTGGCATTGTCTATCCTTTTGTTGGAATTTAACACACAGGTATCTATACTCACAAGCTTGGCCTCTGTAATGGCTAGAGCCATTATGGCGTATAAAAAGACATGGGGTGGAACGTTTTTACCATTAAATTCACCAAAATTGCAAAACAACCATGACATGCAGTTTGCCCTGAAGTCTACTCTTTTTGCCTTCGGCTTTTGGGTGTCCTCGGGTAAGGGTTCTCGCCCACAAACCCCTTTCCCCTTTTAGATAGGCTGTTGACGCTGTACTGTTAAGCCACATTATCAACCATGATCAAAGGGATTGTCTTCTAAATAGTATCCTAACCACAACCTGATCATTATTTTCCGGCATGATTTCTATGAAAATTTCTAGTATTTGGCCTTCCTCGTGCCGAGAGGGAAATTTTATGTTCAGGGCTTGCTCTGTACTTTACGTATGATTGAATGCTGAACTACAACAGAAACTAAAACCAGAAAGCCAAAAGGCTTAGTGATTCCTTGACTTGACATAAGTATATATTGAAACAAACATGAATCATCCACACAACAAGCATGAGATCCCTCACAGCAATCCTACTAAAGATATCGTATTAGTAAGGTTTTGACCTTTTGACCTCTGGTGACCCCAAATGATCTTTGACCTCCACAAAAAACAAAAAGGAACATCTACTCAATAAGGGCAATCCACATGCTAAGTATGAGATTCCTCACATTTATTCTTCTTGAGATAAAGTATTTACAAAATTTTGACCTTCTGACCTCTGGTGACCACAAATGACCTTTGACCTCCACAAGAAACGATAGGGATCATCTACTAAATATTGTTCAAATCTACACGGTACGTATGAGATCCCTCAAATTTACCCTTCTGGAGATATCGTGCTTGCAAGATTTTGACCTTTTGGTCTCTGGTGACCCAAATGACCTTTGACCTCCACAAAAAGTAAGGTCATCTACTCAATATTGGCAATCCACATGCTAAGTATGAGATCCCTCACAGTTATGCTTCTGGAGATAAAGTGTACAAGATTTTGACCTTATGACCTCTGGTGGCCCCAAATGACCTTTGACCTGTACAAAAACAATAAGAATTATCTACTCAATATTGGCAATCCACATGCTAAGTTTTACATCCCTCAGAGTTATCCTTCTTGAGATATAGTGTTTACAAGATTTTGACCTTTTCAGCTCTGGTGACCCCAAATGACCTTTGACCTCCACAACAAAGGATAGGGATAATCTACTCAATATGGGCAATCCACATTCTAAGTATGAGATCCTTCACAGTTACCCTTCTGGAGATATCATGTTTGCAAGATTTTGACCTTATGATCTCTGGTGGCCTCAAATGACCTTTGACCTCTACAAAAACAATAAGAATTATCTACTCAATATTGGCAATCCACGTGCTAAGTATGAAATCGCTCACAGTTATCCTTCTTTAGATAAAGTGTTTACAAGAATTTGACCTTTTGACCTCTTCTGACCCCAAATAACCTTTAATCACCACCAAAAATGGTAGAGATCATCTACTGGATATGGGCAATCCACATGCTCAGTATGAGATCCTTCACAGTTCTACTTCTTGATATATAGTGTTTACAAGTTTTTGACCTTCTGACCTCTAGTGACCCCAAATAACCTTTGACCTTTATTACAAACAATAGGGATCATCTTCCCAATATGGGTCACACACATGCCAAGTATGAGATTCCTTGAAGTTACATATTATGAGATAGAGTGTTTACGAGCAATTTCCAAGGTGTTTACCATTTGAACTCTGGTGACCACAAATGACCTTTGAACTTCAACAAAAACACTGGGGGTCATCTACTTAATAAGGGGTATCTACATGTCAAATATGAAATCCATTGAGCTTACCTTTCTTGAGATAGAGTGTTTACAAGCCAAGCGTCAAATACATACATACACATATATACACACACATCATCATCGCGTAAATTCCTCTGACTACGTCAAGGAATCGATAAAAAGACTGTTTGAAAGAGCACGCTAGGTCAATATTTGAAGAGAACTTGCCTTCTCTCTTGTAAGTGAGATTTCCTTCAGAGCGTTCCGTTCCCATTAATAATCTTATCTTAATGATAAGTAATGATCTTACAGGAATATCCCATGAACTCTCAGATAGAAAGTATGGGATAAATGTTCAGTTCTGGATTGTACCTGCTGTTTACGATGCTAATGTTTAGAAATGTCCTCGTATGTATATTTCATCTGGGCCCGTGAAGAGGTTGTTTAAACTAGGGGCAGCTCCGGGGTTAGGGAGAGAGCTGTTCCTTTTGAACAATACGCGAAGTAGATTTGGTAACATTTTGATGAGCTTATGAATGTAAATGACGTCCATGTCGATGGGGATGTTGTACAAAGGGAAATAATACTGGTCAGGGACTCAATGGTTTTATCAGTTACTGCAAACACCCCTTAGGAGAGTCGGCCCCTAATGACACGCAGGGAAAATTTTTGCCATGATAGTTCACAGATTGTCGAAAAGGGCCACCTCCTAACCAAGTAGACCTATATATTTTATTTTAACAGTCTTACACGTTGTCAGAAATTTGCATTTCCAAAAGAAAGAAAATTTAGAAACTCTGTAAATTCGCTTTGAAGGAAAAATTCAAGGGCTTTTCATTCCTCCAAAAGTATGCTTTAAGTCAAGAGAACGATTTCGATGAGTCACGTGTATGGCGGATATTGACAACATCCATCACGGGCCATTCTTTGAAAGGTGTCAAGAGCGGGTGGGGGAGGGGGAACATCCATTTTGAGAAAAAATTCCTCTCAAAGAAAGGATGAAATATATTATCCTTATTTTCTGATGTGCCTATGCATTGTCAAGAAGCAAGTGGTGTTTGGGCACTTAGCATAGTTACCTCCATGATCCGATCCTTTTTTTTCCTTTTTTATCATTCGGTACAGGAGGTGCCTTCTGGGGAGAGAGTCTTAAGGTGCCCTTTCGGCTTCGAGAAATATCTGTTCATTTGAGGTCTCTTGGTTGCAGAATGGTGCTATCTTTGGCAAAACTTTGAATTTGGACTGAGTTTAAAGAAAACGTTATCGTATTAGGATGGAAAAACCCATTGCAGGTGCACGAGGTTAGATACGTGTTTAAGTGCTATTGAAATTATTGAATCAACTGAAAAATTCTAGGCCTGTCATATGTCAGTAAAGAGATTTCCCTTAAAATATGGACTCCCAGCCACATCTTCCACACAGGTTTCATTAAACGGAAACCAACGTGTCAAATCTGAATGGCGAGGATGGTTGTATAAAAAGTAAACGTAAAAGTGTTTTGCATATTGGAGGTAGAGAAGTTAGCTGCATAGCCAACGAAAATATGATGTTTTGAAATTTGTCCCACGTGAATACGGGTAATATGGCATCCTTAAATCCGGAAAAAATATACACCTCACCTAAACCCTACAAAAAAAAAATAAAACAAAAAAAAAACTATAGTATAGATACACTCTTGGACGAATTTTCCGCTCTGAAAAGGTAAGTATATGTCCCCATACCTGTTAATATTAAAACTGGGGACACTAGAAGAAGCTTAAATCGGACTCATGGCATCGGAGGCGCACCAAGCGATTCAAAAAATGTCACAGGTTTAAACGAAAATTCAGACCAACAGCCACTTACATCCAGGGGATTACGAAAAAACTCAACAAAGAGTGGTAAACATATAAAGGATAATAAAGGCATTGAGAATAAACACCTGTTTCATGAGTCCCTCTATGCACGTCGCAAATTTGTAAAGGAAGCTCATGTTTATTCATGATGCCAGTGCAAAGCCGTAATTGTCTTGTAAAATGGTCAATATTTGATAGATTTTGGTAAGTAGGCCTATCGGGGCAATTTTCAACATTTGTAATGCTTCTTACGTCAAATAGGCAGGTATCACATTTTTCATATCCACAGAGCTAAACCGGAAGCAACTCCTAAAACTCGAAATGGAATTTTTTACATTTTGATAAACTTATGAATGTGAACGTCGTCCTTGTCAACTTGGGGATGCTGCATAAATGAAAATAATACTGGAACTCATTGGTTTTAACAGTTACTCTATACATATCCCTTAGGAAAGCCGGCCCATACTGACACGCAGGGAAAATAATAATCCAGATGTTGCCATCTGGTGACCAATATTTAATACTTTGTCATATTTATGTGTGTGGAAGGGGTGGGGATTCTGCAGCCATCGTCTTTGTCATTAGTGCAAGACTTAGCCATTTCATTTAAGGTTAATTCGTGGCGGGGTTCGATGGGTTCGTCCTAACCCCTTGGAATTGCAACGTCCTGTGATTTGGAGGGGACTGGCCATTGTCGCATCCCGTCTGTGGCAAAGATCGCATAAATTGGCATAGTGTCACGTTTTCTCGACCCCCTCAGGAAATACTTTAGATACTCAAATTCAGTAAGTGTTTGGTGCCTGCCTCCCACTTTGCAGAATCCTACATGTGTACTGGCCTGCCTTATCACGCCAGTGTGTTGCTTGGAATAGTACCCAACAAGGGATTTGCAAGAGACTATAAAATTCAGTGACTTCAAAATATGCAGAAATTTTTCTGTTATAGGAGTTAAAACTGCAATGGCATGTAGCGATTGGAAGATACTAATTTTAAAGGAATGCATTTTTTCCTAGATGTAAAGGGCATTATAGATAATCTGTGATGTCATCACGACACATTGATTAAGAAAAAGAATAAAGTTAAATTTCTTGTTGATGTTGTCGACGCTGTTGGGAATATTTAACTTCTTTTGCTTACCCAACATACCGTGTAGTTTTATGCTAGATCTACATGAAGAGATATGCAAACATTCAAACAGTATCAAATTTCAAGGACAAACAGGAAATTACTATAAAGAAGAACAAAAGAAGTCTGAGGCAAAATGTGCCTACTTTACATAAAATTTTGTGACGTTCATGAGAACTGTAGGTATTTTGTGACAAAAATAACATCTCTTTAGTTAGGGACAGAGTATTGCTACAGACGGTAGGACTTTCACTAAATATTTTTCTTTCTCATATGAGACTCTTGTGAAATGCCACTGGAATATGGCTTTAATGTTGTGCCCTCAATTTAACAGACCACGATGATATCATATCATATTGATTGATACAGTGGAGTGTGATACTTGAAATATCTTGAAAATATGTCCGTAACAACAAACTAGTTGCAAGATATCTCAGTGCTAGAGCTAACCGGAATGCTAGTGGGATCGAACGCCTCAAGCGAGTCAGGGGTCCTACTTTCTCAAACAGTTGAAACCTTAACTGTTCAGGGCTCACTTTTTGCAACACCACACACCAAGTACAAAGTCCTATGAAGGTTACCTCGGAGCCTACCCCAATACAACACCTTGTTTGGATACCGGCCTTCTGATATATTTCTTACGTGTACTGAAATTTTATATTTGTATTTTGTTTTTTTGGGGGGGGGTACCTCTTTCTAATTCTTAATTTTATATTCCCGAAACAGCAGAGATTTCACAAAGGATAGGAGAGGAGGTGTTCTCCTCGAGTTTTCCCTTACTAGCAAATGAATTTGGCTCTAAAATCGACAATCTTCATGTTTTGGGGGCTCCCGCTACAGACCCTCACTTCATACCCCTTTGCTCATTTTAACCGCCAGGCCTTTTCGAGTAAAGTTCTTGTGGTCTGATTCTCTGAGAGCTTCGTCGGTTTAGGTATTATCATTTGCTTACCACCAACAGACCAAACCGGTACCGATGGTCTGAGTCGGTTGTTCCTGGTCGTGTTGAAATCGACGATAGTGGTCTGGACACCCAGTACTAGACCAGCCCACATTTAGTTCACATATTACCGACAATGATCACATTGGCTTGTCCCTTAATTTTCCTTAGCCACCATCCTACTAGATACTGTTTGAATGTTTGCATATCTCTTCATGTAGATCTAGCATAAAACTACACGGAGCCTAACTTCGGGTTCAAATCGCATTTTTTGAAAAAGTTTGCCAGGGTAAGAATATTATTTGCCAGGCGATTCACACAGCATTTACAGTTCTAACTGTTAATGGTGACATAGGCCTACCGTTATCAGTAAAAGCTGACATGTTAGAACTGTAAATACCATGAGAATCGGGTGCATCTGCAGATGTATCACGTGAAAGAGAGTCAATGGACAGTTTGGTGGGAAAATATTGTCATTTGAGGGCGAGAGAGTTCCCCGGACATTAATAGCCGGGGCTGTGAAAAATTTTTTACACAGTGCACAAGGGCTGTGATGGAGGGAGTGTAACGGAAACACACAGCACTGTTCAAGGGCTAATACTACGTACTTTACCTTAATTGTCTGCCCAAGGGTCTGCTTTGTAGTACAACTTTGTCTTATAAATGCAAGTCCTGGAAATATTCAAATTATATTTTACCTTGAAGTAATCGCATGCGGCTACCAAGGAGCTTTTCGTCAGGTAAGTTTCGTCTTTCTAGTCAATACGAATAATCGATTAGGCATGTGAGATAAATGTGTGTTATCTGTATCTGTAGCACATGGCGAAGACCGCGCTGTATGTGGCAGTGTGTGGTTGCCACTAGTGGTTCCGGAGAAAGACTTTTGACAATGTCATTGGAACTTCCCGATACTAATTTTAGAAACAAGGTAGCACATAACTTTTAAAAAGCATTTACTCTAGTATAACATCTGGCAGTTGAAATCAAGGTTAGCTATATTCTTTAGTACGGAAGCCAAGGAAGAAATATATTTATTTTCTGTTCCGAAGAAAATCTGGTGGCTCCGAAAATTATTTTGATTTTCCTGAGATACCTTTTTGTTTTCGGGAAAGTACTTTTCTCTTTCCTGGATTGCTTTGTCTGCCAGAATTCAAAGTAATCTTGCTTTTAACTATTTTTAGCGTAGGCTTTATTAAATTTCATTTGTTTTTAAGGGGCTTATTGAGGTGGTTCACAAAATTCATGATTTTACTCACACCTGATGAGTTTACTCACATCTTTATGTTAAATGGTCAAACTAAGCGATTCAACACATCTGACACAAAACTGAAATGGCGATGATAGGGTAATTAATGATTAAAATCTTTTATTTCAAATTCGTAACCAGACACTTTTTATGATTAGGTGTTATTCATATGCAACCCGGTCTGTCTACACAAACTGCAATTTTCACTCTTTTTGGTAACTATATGAAGTGATATGAGTAAACTGGCTAATTAGCAATAATGTCATTCAATGATTTTCTTCAAACTCGTCATAAAATAATCAATATCAACTCAATGAGCCCCTTTAAGTTTTCAGTAGTCAACGCTGAATAATTCCCCCGCCCCCTTCCGAAGTTTTTTTTTCTTATATTTCCAGTTACCATCACTCTAAAATCGTGTGTGAATACATACTGATGCCACAATGTGTTGTGACAGGGAGTAACGCTAAAAATTATCTTCTTCTTTGAATGTAGTTTTCAGTCTGTATCTTCAAGCCATGAACCTTTTGTTATTCAGCAATTACAACGGATTGTGGGATAGATATTTGGTACGCGTCGTTCTTGTCAATGGCATTTTACTGTGGCCAAAAACGAGGCGTATCTTATAATGATGTGTAGCTGCTTTGTAGAGCAGGGTCTAGGCTATTTATATCGAGAGCAGCAATGAATGATACCTGATCATTTGATGTGGCCCCTGATATGACCACGTTTAATACACTCTCTACTAGTTTACTTCTTGTTATATTTACCTTCATGAAACTATTAACAGTTATTTGCCTTTTCATCGTCGTCATCATTTTTTCCCCTTATGATATGATATTACACGTGTTACAGATATGCAAATTGTTGCATGTCTATACCCAGACTAGACTCGAGTAATGTGACACGGACTCAAATCAGACTCGATTAGCTATTTTTGTGATTTGTGACTTGACATGCAACAACTGGCATTGACTTGAGACTTGATTTGTGACTTGCGCAAAATGACTTATCGTCAACGCAATTCGTAATTTCATAAAACGACCCTGTGACTTACCATATCTGTTGACTACGGAAGCTTTAAAGTGCCACAAGATCACAATATCTTTTTGGCTAGTAAGTTAACATTTTTCAGAAAAATGTCAAGATGGCAAGATAATTTCTCGTCAAAAAACAGAAAAATGATAAAATGACAACTTATCACAACTGGTCATTTTAACAATTTTCTGCAAAATGTTAAATTCCTCACATCTTTCCAAGTGTGCAAAACAACAGTTTTCTGAAAAATGACGAAATGACAACTTATCACAACTCGTCATTTCAACAAATTTCTGCAAAATGTTAAATTCTTCACATCTTTCCAAGTATGCAAGACAAGAATTTTCTGAAAAATATTGAAATGACAATTTAAGAATCAGATTGTGTGATTTTAACAATTTTATACAAAATGATAAAATGATGACATTGTTTCTTATCATTTTTCTACGGTGGTTCTGACGGGACGTTGCAGTTTCTCTCTTCAAACAAGGGATATTATACATTACCCCAAAAGTTGCTTTATTATCATGTTTTAGAGTTCCGGATTATTCGAGAACAATTCGAAAGGATTAATTGTCTTCATGTTGTTTTCATGGTTTGTTGAGCAACGCGTGGAGTGAGGGAGGCGGGAGGGGGATAAAATAAATTTACAGCACTTATCCCGAATATTGTAAATGCATGGTCACCAAAAAAGTTGGCCGATAAAGAGTATATGGCTTTGGACAACAAAACAACCTGTAGTCAGGCGCGGTTCTAGACCGAGATTTTTTGGGGCTGGGGGGGGGGGCTTGAAACGGAAGAATAAAATCCCTCCCCTTTGAAAATTTTTGAAAAATCAGGTGTCCTTAATTTAAAAGTATGTTCTGGTGACCAAATTTGATGTTTTCAAAAAAAGGAGAAAAATTTTCTGTGTTAGGTAGTGAAATCCCCATCTCAATAGCATCTTGCATTTGGAAGATACGGATTTTTGAAGAAATGCTACATTTTCAGCTTCCGCAGTGCATGATGGGAAAATCTATCTGTGATGTCATCTGGGCAAATTGTAGCTTTTGTATCTCTTTATAATGTTGATATCTCTATACTGAACATTTCATAACTTTATTCGCTTTTTCCATAAGTATGGAACAGTTTTATACTACATCTACACGGAAAAACATCTAAACATTCCAACGGTATCAAATTTCAAGGACAAGAAGGTATCCAATTATAAAATATAACAAAAGGAGTCTGAGGCAATTTGCCCACTTTGGATCATGTTCTGTGACCTTGAGGAAACTTGGAGGTATTTATTATCAAAAGTAACCAATCTTTAGGAAGGGATATTTTGAGTTAGGAACGGAGTTTTGGCATGGGGTTTGGACTACATGTGATGAAAATTTTTTATCTTTCATTTAAGAGCCCTTTCAATTGCCACCAGGCAATGCCTTTAAGTGCAATCTGGTGCCACATACAGTATGCTACCTTTTGAAGTAAAATTTGTGTTACAAAATTTGCGTATTTTTAGGAAC
>WURT03092691.1:0-12662 GCA_009936505.3 Holothuria glaberrima
ACTGTCTTAAGGCGTTTTTAAGAAAAGAAAAACTAGTTTGTAAACGCGTTTCACGTTTAAAATAAACTCGTTTTTCTCGTTTGTTCTCGGCTGTACTGTATAGCCCTCATTTGTCTTTTAACGTGCTACGTTATGTTATGCGATTTCACTGAACTTACAGGTAGGCAGTTTATTTGAGCTCATTTGATGTGAAGATTTGTTGTCTACATTGTGACTAGTGGTCATGGCACCCAGTCTGTTAAATGTTCTGATCTCTTTGTTCTTAGTAGGGTTCACTTTAAGTTTGGAGAAAAGAGTTTTTGCTTTATTGCTTCTGGTTGTAGCAAAATGTTGGAACAGTTATACTTCATAATTATATTGTCATGTTGTCATCAATATCATTATCATTATCTTCATATAGTACAGGCAAAGCTTTGTGATTAGAAAGATACTAAACACACACACACACACATAGGTGAATTTAAAGGGGATCCATACATAAAATGGTAGTTGTTAAAATTATTTAATTATATTTGATATGGTAAGTATTTAATTAAATTTATTAATGTAAACCTTAACATTAGTATTGTCAACTGTTTTATGCAGCAATTACTAGCAGGATTTGTGTGACTCAGTATGATTTCGTGCCATTGATGATGGTATATACAGTAAGAGAACTTTTCAAGGCACCCTGGGTATGAGACCAGTGGTTGCAGCAATCTGATTTTCACCAGATTGGTCGAATGATGTGTTGTACTTTACAGTGTAGTTGGGCTGGCTTATGTTGACATTCTACCCTTTCTTTGATATTAGTACACTTGTTTACTACTGTAACTCTTCAGTTTGATGTTTGCTTTTTGGTGCATGAAATACTGTATGTTTTAAGTTAAAAGTAAACTATTTTGAGGTGAACTTAAATTTCTGAGAAATTCATGTAAAGTTCATTTGGTTGCCTTTTATTGATAAGGTAATCAGTAAACTAATAGGCCTACTGTTCAGTACATTACTACAAGTTGCAGTGTCATTTATGTATCATATAATGTTGCTATGTACTGTACGTAGTACTGAATACGTAGGACTCTGCAGTAAAGGCAACTGTTAGCAGTGATGTACATTTCAATGGCATACAAAAGATTCCTTCTTTGAACCAGTAGAACTTTGTTTTAAGGTATGCTTGAATACATAGATTGCATGAAGAGTCTTATTTTGAGAGTGAGATCAAAATACTTAATTTCACTATCATTTCAAGCTTACATAACAAAGTCTCATTTCTTATCTATTTTCAAATATTTTCACAGGACCATACCACTTTGTAGATGTCCTGGATTTTCGGAACATTCAAGAGGTTATTGTGAACCAAAATATAGACTGGGTCGTCCACTTTAGTGCCCTGCTGAGTGCAGTTGGAGAAAAGGTGAGATCCATGCAGGCAAGGTCAGCTCCATTATAGCCATCTACTACAATACCATGCTGGAATGGGTGAGCCATGACAGTGTATCCATGGTAACATTGAATAAGTGTGAGCATACGTCAGCTCCAGTATACAGTAGCCATCTACTATGCTGGGAAGGGTGAGCCATGTCAGTGTATCCATGGTAACATTGAATTAGCATGAGCAGCCAAGGTCAGCTCCAATATAGCCATATCTTCCATGCTGGGAAGGGTGAGCCATGACAGTGTATCCATGGTAACATTGAATTAGCATGAGCAGGCAAGGTCAGCTTCAATATATAGCATCCACCATGCTGGGAAGGGTGAGCCATGACAGTGTATCCATGGTAACATTGAAAAAGTGTGAAACTAGTTAGTGCTGAAAGCAGTGAACTAGATTTCTCAATGTCATGTTCAACAAAGCACCTTGGAAACAAATTTTTACTATGATTGATTACATTGCATAGATTGCAGTGATTTTGGTTAGATTTAAGCGGGGCATTTTTGCTGTGGTTCATTGTCTTGTTTAATATTTCAAGTTTGGAATGCCGCCTAATTATTGTAGTGCGCTGCACTACAATCTTGATATTACTGTCAGACTGCTTGGCTTTGACCCAGTGTTTCCACTCTACCAGTAAATCCTGCAAATCTGTCTTCTGTTAGGTACATTTCGGGAAACCTGGAAATGGCGTATATGGCATATAGACATTGCGTATCGCTTGACAGGCTGGAATAATGAATCAGCCATTATAGTAGCATCTAAGAAACATTTTTGAAAATTTCAGTAAATACCGACTCAATTTTAAAAAATTTTGGATTCCAAAATTCCTGGGAAATGAATTCAGAATGTGGAAGCACCTCTTTACTAAATAAGGCTGCACGTAGAGTAAGTAGTTTCAGCAGATATTCTTGCTTGGCCTTCTAAAGACAGCAGTTAGTCAATCTGTGGCCGTCATGAAATAAAAACTTGTGCAACAAAAGCAAATACCATGACTTCATGAAAGGTTAGCGAGTTAACTCGATGAAAGAGCTCTGCGGATTATTCCTAGAAAACGTGATAAAATGGGATTAAGGCCTTAGTTACCAGGTTACCACTGAGGTGTAAAGCATGGAGTACATTTTAATTACAGCAATCCTGCTTCTTAGTTAACACACAAGGCCACGCTTATCGTGTACTGCTTAAACACGAATTCGCTTCATTGTTATGGATTGAGAGCATTGTGGCGTATTCCTGTCACATTTTAGTCCAGTGGTGAGAACAGAGAGCAGATACATCTGACATAACAGAGACCTGGACGAAACTGTACAAGTGCCGTATGTCATGCTTAGTATATAGTGGCCACAACATATATCAATGATTTTTGCAAACCTTTCCAAAGGTAACTTAGTGAAATGTATTTGGTGTCAGGGAACTTAGGGACTAAATAAACGCCGTATCAAATCCACATTAAAATAAGCTCGACTTCAAACTGCAGGGCTTGCCTATGACACGCACTACAATTTTGCGTATTTGCAAGCAAATGCAGTTCTAGTTTCCAACAGGAATTTAAGGAGGTGAACATTCATACCGGTAAGTTCTGTTGAAATATAATGATGTAGCTGTAGGGCTTAGAAACAAGTGTGTCTGTCATGGTTCAAGGGGACAAGTGTATGTTTTGCATCCACAAACTGCAGTCTGAATGACGTGCAAATTTTAGGATGTATGGTTATGATGTAATCCTTTAACGTGGACCTAAAGTCTAGAATTATAAGAATGAGATCACAAATTATAGTGCAATGTAACATAATGAATTGGGTGAATTAGCTTCAACATTTCATATCTCAGCTCAGGAACATCCTGTGGAGATGGGAGTAGGTCCCTTGGACCATTTGAATTCATTTTTCAAGCTTTGTAACATATATTTTTTAAATTTTTGACTTTACGTACACTTTAATATGCAGTAACAGATTATGATAGTGACTGTTTTTGACTTTTGAATGAAAAGAGTGTGTGTGGATGTGTCATACTTGTTTCAGGGCTGTGAGGGGTGGTGTACAACCATTCCCTATACATACCCCAATCACAGAAGCCCTGGTAACGTTCTGTTGTGCTGCCACCCAGTAAGGTGTCTGTTGCAGCCAGGAGGTATGAATAAAACAAATAATGGGCAGAGCTTGTTGAATTTTAATAGAATCATTTAATAGTAATGAAATCGACTTCTCTGCAGTAAAGTGAACTTACTGTAATCATAGAACTGTGAAGCATGCAGAGGTTTTTGGTCTCTTTATTTCAGTGGTTTAGGTTTTACTGAATGAGGAAAGTAGGTTGTGTTAGGGTAGGGCAAGGGGTGAGAGGTGTGGGATGGAGTGTACACTGGCTGTACTTGATAACCCTCGAACCCAATTTGTCTTGGTCATCTGTGCAGAATGAATGAAATTCGTCATTAACTTTTGACCATATTGCAAACTTTCAAAACTATTTTTTTCATGCTTCAGGATGTACCACTTGCAATTAAGGTCAACATTCAGGGACTCCATAACATGATGGAACTTGCAAAGATGTACAACTTGAGGTTATTTTGTCCCAGTACCATCGGGGCATTTGGTCCAGAATCTCCCAAACATCAGACACCTGACCAAACAATCATGAAACCCAAGACAATCTATGGTGTCTCTAAGGTGCACACAGAACTTCTGGGAGAGGTGAGTGATCCTGTATTGTATTGTATGTAACCCCAAATGATCTATGGTGTCTCTAAGGTGCACACAGAACTTCTGGGAGAGGTGATTGGTACTGTATTGTGCTGTATGTAATGCAAAAGGATATACAGTGTCTGTAATGTGCACACAGAACTTATTGGAGAGGTGATTGTTGCTGTATTGTACTGAATGTAACTCAAAGTGACTTACAGTGTCTCTAAGGTGCACACAGAACTCCTTGGAGAGATGAGTGGTACTGTATCTTACTGTATGCAACCCAAAAAGACCTAGTGTCTTTAAGGTGCACACTGAACTGCTGGGAGAGGTGAGTGGTACTGTATTGTACTGTTTGCTTGAAGTTGATGTATGTACTGTAGCATTTGGATATTTGTTACCAATTATCTTAACACTGGATTTATTCTTGATAATATACAAAAACTGTTAGATTTCATGGACAAAATTACCAAAAGAGCAGTTTGTCAGAACTCTGATGACAAACAGATCCCATGAAAAAGATTTTAGCTTGAGTGAAAAGTCTTCCATGGGAAGTTTGACTTTTTAGGTTGATGTGTCGTAGTCAAGATTATCCATGTCGCTAAGATGACTTGAGATAAGATGCTTGAATGAACTCTAATAGTATTTTAGTTTAAACTCTGGAGTTCTTTACAAAAGCTTGCCAAGAATCATTCAAAATTATTGAAATACACATTTTTAGTATCTTGTGCAATTTGTGCCACCTATGTGTGAAACAAAAGAAACAAGTTTTAGCTATCAGTACTATAACTCACTTGAATTGAAGATGATCTGGCCAGCCGGTTGACACACAGCACAGTGGAAAGAATGCAAAAGTAATTAAATAATTATTTTTACAACAACAGTCGCTGGAGCTAGCCATCGTTACTCTTTTAATTGGATAATGTTTAAGCTGGCATCGAAGTATGTCCCTTAACAACCTTGCCATGGAACTCTGCTTTCCTTTTTCTCTCTGATTAACATCTGTTTCTAAGAGGAAAGGATGAACAATATTGTTGTGGGTTTAGTTAGTTAGATGAGGTTTTATGGCTCAGTTTCTAACCAATTGGTTTAAGTCTGGCTGGCCACAGCCTTT
The DNA here is from genome assembly GCA_009936505.3 of Holothuria glaberrima. Lineage (NCBI taxonomy): Eukaryota > Metazoa > Echinodermata > Holothuroidea > Aspidochirotida > Holothuriidae > Holothuria > Holothuria glaberrima. Next base: position 5,198 of record WURT03092691.1, read on the forward strand.
TTTCCAGTTGTGGCTCACTGGCTTGTTTTCCCTACTCCATTGTTTATGCTGAGCACCAAGCACAATGGCAGTAGGTTCCATGCTGGCTGCAAGTTGGATGCTGTAACTATTTGACCAGCTGAATCTAGATCAGATGATAAAGGATTTTAGGCCAGTTTGACATTATAGAATTAAAATGTATTGCCAGGAAGGATCACTTTTTTGCTGTACCAGTGACAGAGGCCGTCTGTTGTACTTCGTATTACCGTATATTCTCTAATAAACGCCAAGGGGCATTGCATTTTTGAAAAGGGGGGCATTTATTTCAGGTTACATTTTAATTAAAGTAACTTTTACGTAAAATTTACACTAGAGTCTTTAAACAGGCTACAAGATTTTTAGATGTAGTGGTAAAGGATAACTTGCAGGGCACCTCTTATCCCCTGGCTTCCTAACAGTGTTGCCATTTTCCTGTAACTCTTGTTATTTTAAGTAAAAAACCAAAACACCTTCGACATCTCTCTCAGCAAATGACCACTGACTAACTGTTTTGTCTTCGAAAAAATTACAGGGGCGTTTATTAGAGGGAGGGCGTTAATTAGAGAATATATGATAGTACACTATATCTTTGCATTATCAGTCATGTTTCTGGACATTAATTACATTGCAAAGTAGTTGGTAAGTCTCTCTATTAAACTCGAACTGAAAATGTTGAATGTGGTAACATGTCATTGTAGGAAGAATGAAAAAGAGTTATTGGAAGTATATGAAGGCAAAAACAACTTAAAAATATAAAACAGAATCTGTCTTTTGGTACAGCAAAATTACTGGCATGCATTTTATGACCTACTGTATTTATGATTATTGAAAGTTCTCAAGGGAAGTCAGTATAGTTTTGTACTATGTTCACAGAATGCTGGTTTGAATAGAATCCATTAGCTTTTTGCTATGTATAACTTAACTAACCCACAAAGAATTTTATGATAGTATCATAAATTCCAGCCAGTTTACAAAAGTATCATAAATTCAGTCTTATGGGAAATAGTGAACCATATGGACTTCATGGAGGTTTTATGGTCTCTTTTTGCAAATTAGTACACTTCATTCTTATGTTGATCACAGAATTTTATGAAAAGAGGTCAATGAAGTTGTAAACATTGCACAGCCTTAAAAGTCACACTGGAATATTGAAAAGTATGTTACTATGGAAGTGTAAGATGAAGTGTAATTGTTAATACCTTAAAGGCATTTTCCAGTGGCATTTCACAAGGGTCTCATGTGAAAGAGAAAAATTTTCCCATTCGTGCCATCCAAACCCACTAGCAATATTCTCTTCCTAACTCGAGATATCTCATATTAAAGAGTGTTTACTTTTGTCAAAAAATACCTCCAGTTCCATTCATCAAGGTCACAGATTGTTATGTAAAGTGGGGGCACATTGCCTCAGATTCCTTTTGTTTTGTTTTGTAATTGAATGTCGTGTTTTTCTTTGAAATTTGATACTGTTGGAATGTTTGAATATGTTTCCATGTAGATTTAGCACAAATCTACACCACATGTAGGGCATAACAAGCAAAGTTGCTAAATATTCCCTACAGTGGCATTAATAGCATAAAGAAATCCAATTCTATGTCAAATTAATGTGCTGGGATGACAGCATAGATTTCCCATAATGCACTTCATCTTGAGAAAAAAATTGCATTTCTTTGAAATTTGTATTTTCCAAACCCTGCAAGCTATTGAGATACAGTTTTCACCTCCTAAAACAGGAAAATTTTCTGCATTTTATGAACTTCCTGAATTTTGTCTCTGGAAAATCCCTTTAGATTGATGAAGGTAAGCAAGATCAAAAACCATGTTGCGACTAAAGTATGCTACTAGACCTTAACCTTATGACATAAATCTGCAACTTTTGTTGGTAGTAAATGCATTGAATGCAACTGAGGTAATGTGTGTGTTACTAGTTGTTAACATCAGTCACTGAAGGAAGAGAGATTCTGACAGATAGAAATAAATACAACATTTGGAAGCCTCTCTTGCTTCGTTCAGAAAGAAACAACAGATTTTAATTTGGTTAGTTAGTTTGATGAGGTTTTATGGCTCAAGTTTCTAACTAACAGATTTTAAGGGGGATCTCCTAGCACAGGAAACAACCTCTGGTATGCCTTTACCTCGACCAGAAAACTCAGTTGTCCTGCTTACTTCCGATATGTTTATACATGTGTGGAATAGTAGCTTACTATAGCATACCTTTGAAGTAGTACTTACAGTACATGGTGAGAGATGGGATTTTTGTCTGTTCAGAAAACCAAATGACACAATGTGACAAAGCAAGAAAATTCTTGAATTGAAGTAGACCTGAAAGACTCGGTGCAGTGATACGAACAAGTTTCACAAAATTAAGAATAGTTTCAGCTCGTAACTCAAATTGACTACATATTACAGTACTTGCTGCCAGTGTAACTGTGTAGATTTGTTGGTTCAAAGATGCAAATAAGCAAGATAATTTCACTGTCATGCATACATGCTCCATGGATGTGTAAATCATAGCTAGTAAACAAAGAAAGTCACTTGTCTCAGGGTTTGGTAATAACAATATCCTTGCTAACTTTCCCATAAATGGAATGAAGTTTGCCTGTGGTGTAGAAAGAATAACAACAACAGCCCTGGCAACAACAAGAACAATATATAGAGCACACAAGTCCAGAGACAACCATTCATGTGGCTGTGCAAGTGGAGTAACAACAGAAGATAAATAAAGCCTCAGTCTACATTTTAAAGTATTTACCACAGGGCCATTTTAATATTCAGAGAGAGAGACTGTTCCAAAATCTGGGGGCAGCACACATAAAGGTAGTGTCACTCTAAGGACATTATTGTAATGAGTTGCAAATTCTGGGACTGGCTTGATTGTAAAGAAAGTCTGTCCGATTCAAACTGTTTTGTTTGATGAGATTAGCAAGGTTGGTTGGTTCTGTGTGTGATTGATACAAGAGGAGGATGATCTTGGAAACATCCATACCAGAGGAAGATTTTAGAAACAATGTGCTGCTTAATGAGTTATCAATGACAGTCCTTCAGAATTTGTGAGATGTGATCTCTTCTTGTGAAATTTGCAATTAACAGTGATGCAGAATTTTGTAGAGGCAGAAGTTTTTGCACAAGTCACGATACACATCCGTAAAGTAGCAGATGAATTATCAAGTATCAGCTGGGCCAAAGTGTATATGACTTTGAGCAATTGCTGATTTGCATATAGTCCTAGGCCAAAACATCACTATTTAGTCAGCAATGTTTTGCATCAGCATTAAGACAAGAGCTTTAAAACAGCTGGCATTTGATTGTTTGATGAAGGTAGTATCCTTTTTTCACTTTTGCTTCCTGTTGACATGCAAATTTTCTCAATCCTTTTCACTCCTACTTACCTCTTTTGTTTCACACTGATGTGAACAATCCCATCTACCTCAGAATCAGTGTTGATAAAAGTTTGAAACTTTGACTGAGACTTACTCCATGGTAGATGGGATTGTTTACACATGAAGTTGAAGAGGTATGTAAAGTAAGGTTTATAGATTCCAAAACCACAGGAAAGTTTTGGGAATTTTGTGTTCGTGTTAAAACTTTAACATTTATACATGATTACCACACATAACTGTAGTTCAACTTTACTCAGATCTTCTACCAAGACCACAATGGGTGCTTAGGAGGTCTCTTCCTATGGATAAAACCTTGATTAGTTTTGAACTCAGACAGACATAAGCAGGACTGTGGGAGTAGAACCAGACAAGTACTTTATGAGACAAATATGAAAGGTCCCAGTAAAGGAAACTACATGGTAAACATGCTGTACAGTGCATAGAGGAAGAGAGGGAGTGTAAACAGGGTGTGGGTGGTCTTGTCTTTGTCTGCAAAATCTTGGCATGTGTTTTACCTGCCATTGCCCTTGTGGGGGCTGCCCCTCACCAAAAAGTTGATCCTGTGGATGTGACCCTGAGTACAGGTTCGTGAATCGGTCTGTTTTGTGGGTGTTGGCACCAGACATACTTTCTAAGTAACTTGTAACTTATATTTGCAGTGGTTACAGAATTAACTCAGGATAGGAGGTGCTCATACTTCAAAATAACTTTGTTGTTTGTGAAACTTTTGTTAATTTGCACACTTGTGTGGGACTTAAACTTTGTTTGTATGCTACTTCAGTGTTGTTGATATATAGTATTGTTTAAACACAGCTCTAGCAGACTTTAATTTTTTCCTAATGCACCCATGGAATTATGGGAACTGGGAGGAGTATAAACAATAGAGTAGTGACGTCAGTGTTATTGTTTATACTCCCAGTTTCCATTATTCCTTAGGTGCATTTAGGAATGATTAAAGTTAGCTATTTGTATTTGGTAATCTCTTTGTACTTGTCCTTCTGAGTGTGATGAGAGAGTAGACACTATACCTTTCTACATCCAGCCATACTTTTGACCTCAAGCCAAGTTTTTTTTTTTTTGCAGTATTACAATCAGAAGTTTGGAGTTGATTTCCGATGCCTTAGGTTGCCAGGTGTTATATCTGGTGATGCTGCACCAGGTGGAGGAACGACAGGTTAGTTGCAACTTCATAAAGTTTAGTCAAAATTTCTCTTGGCATTGTTACAGTGAAATGTCTTCATATTTGCTTACCTGTCTTTTAATAAGCCAGCTCTTCTTCTTGCCTGTTACAGCATGTTTCAGAAATTAATAGTCATGATCCATATTCATACACATTTAGGAATATGCAAATATGACCAATTTCCTTATAAGTATTTGGTTTTACTAGAAGTATATTAGCATCGTTAGAACTTACACAAACATTTTGTTCGTCATCACCTCACTCTTTTCGAATTGCCAACATTGTACCATATGCTCTTTTTTCAACCCAACTTCTCTATTGTCCTTCTTTTGCTTGCAAAGTTCTGAAGACTTCATGCAATTAGTTCTTTCGTATTTGCCATGGATTGTAAAGTTTGTTGCCAAGATTTTCAGTCCCTCTAAGGATTGGGTGAATTGAGGCTTGAAAAATATGAATCCTGGGAGTACATTTAGAGGTTGTGACTAAACAAACACTTGCCTACTACATCCTTAGGAAGAAACTTGACATGTATAATGAAGAAAAAAATTGTGAATCAAGCACCCACTAAACATTACTTTGTAGTGTATATGCCCTTTGTGATTTAGTAATGTGCTTTATAGAATTTTGTAGAGGCCCAAACTGCTTCTTAGATTGTTTTTTTTCCCATTCATTGCAGATTATGCTGTTGAAATATTTGACCATGCTCTTCAGTTTGGCAAGTATGAATGCTACCTTAGACAAGATGCAACACTTCCCATGATCTATGTGGATGACTGTCTAAGAGGTATATCTGAAATGTTAGAGGCACCGGAACAGGTCCTCTCTCAGAGGACATACAACATCAACGCTATAGCATTCAGTCCTGAGGAACTGGGAGATGAATTACGCAAATATGTTCCAAGGCTAGATATGGAATATAGACCAGATGAAAGGCAGGCAATAGGTAAGTAACAAGCTTTTGCTGCACCCAGTATAACATATAGAGGCTGGTTTACAGTCAATGTCTGTGTTGGACTAATGACTGCTGCATTTCTGTTTGCAAATCAATCTGATTTTGCAAAGACATGCATCAATTTGTTATTTGGACTGAAATCTGACTGTTCAGTGTGCATTCAATGTCATAGAGACTTCAGCAAAGGACTACAGCATTTTGGTATGTCCATATAATGTGGTACTTTTAGTGAGTGGAGTTGGCCTGGTGGTTAAGTGTACTGCACACCAGAGGTCCCTGGATCAAATCCTGGTGGAACCACCTGGAAATTTTCTGGGGACTAAAAATTTACTTGTTCAGCATAGTTGTTCACAGTGGTGCTGATGGTGTTGAAGGCAGGTCAGTCTGACCAAATATTTCCTGACCTTAGTCGTGACCAGTATTGGCTAAATGGACAGGTCCACTGGTTGAAATTTGGTTTCATGCCTCAGAGTGTTTGTGTTGGGGATTTAAAGGGGGGGGGTGGGGTGGGAGAGGATAGTGAATGCACAGATAAAGTGGGTTTTCACCTTGACTAACCTCTGAGACTGAACCTTCTTTAACAATAAAGATGGCTTTATAGTTAGCTGGAAGGCAGTTCATAGAATATGCTATTGAAATGTCATTCTTGTTGGTTTGAAAATTGATAGTTATTGCCTCTAATTGAATAACTAACAATGCATCCTCCTCAAGGATTTGTTCCAAGCATAGCTATTAAACATGAAGGTTTAGTTAGGTCAGGGGCAGGTCAGTGCTTGTATTAAAGATTTTTCTATATTTTCTAGAATCAGGTGTACATTTGGGGCTAGATGTAATCACGCCTAGGTACTGTATCTTACGATAAGAGAGAGTGGTGTTAAAAATGGTGTGAGTTAGTTCAAGTGGTATGGTAAGGTTATCCCCATCCTACACAGAAGACTGAATGTGTTAAATTTTAAATTCATGACTCAAACGTAAAAAGTTTAAAGGTTTTAAAGGTTTACCGTATTTGGCATTTGGCAAAAACGAATGAAACTCATTGTTTTTGGTTTCGATGATAAGAGAAACCTATGCATTCATGATGGCGTGTGTGTGTGTGTGTGTATGTGTGTGTGTGTGTATGTGCAGATGTGTGTGTCAGTGACACTTTGCTCGTTAACATGATATCTCAAGAAAGGAAACTCTGACAGTTCTCAAACTTGGTACATATTTGCCCCATTTTGAGAGGAAAAACCCTATTGTTTTTGGTGTGGGTCAAAGGTCATCAGGGGTCACCAGGGGTCAAACCCTGAAAACCTTGTTAAACAATATCTCAAGGTAGGAAGCTTGGATTAATTTCATACTTACTCTGTAGATGCGTTATGATAAGAGGAAGAATCCTTTTATTTTTGGTGGGGTCAAAGGTCATCTGGGGTCACCGAGGGTCAAATTCTGAAAACCTTGTTAACACAATATCTCAAGGTGGGAAGCTTGGAATAATTTCATACGTAGTATGTAGATGTGTTATGGTAAGAGGAAGAACCCTATTCATTTTGGCGGGGGTCAAAGGTCATCTGGGGTCACCAGGGGTCAAACTGCGAAAACCTTGTTAACACAATATCTCAAGTTACGAAGCTTGGATTGATTTCATACTTAGTATGTAGATGCATTATGGTAAGAGGAAGAACCCAATTGTTATAAGTGGTTGTCAAAGGTCATCTGGGGTCACTGGGGGTCAAACTCCAAAAACCTTGTTAACATGATATCTCAAGGTACAAAGTTTGGATTGATTTCATACCTAGTATGTAGATGTGGTATGGTGAGAGAAAGAACCCTATTATTTTTTGGCAGGGGTCAAAGGTCATCTGGGGTCACCGGAGGTCACAGCCCGAAAACCTTGTTAACATGATATCTCAAGGTACGAAGCTTGGATTGATTTCATACATAGTATGCAGATGTGTT
>WURT03092713.1:1595-31068 GCA_009936505.3 Holothuria glaberrima
TGTTAGCAATTGCAGTACTTAAACTTGCCGTGAAAAATTGCACATTTCTAATTCTCACATTTGTAACAGAAAAACCCCATTTCTGATTGTTGTTATTGTGTTGGTGTTTAGTTTGTACTCACTTTGTGGAACTTATGTGTCTCTTTGTCTGTTTGTTTACTCATTCACAAGTTCTGCTAGCAATTTTGATGATGTAATAAGTTCAGGAAGTTGTGATAGTTAGATTGTTCGATATGTTTTCTTTGTAATGCTAATTATGTGATAGTGCTGAATTAGTACATTTATTTCCATAGAGAATAGTAAACTTAAATAAGGCTTATTTGCAAATTGAAAGAGTAGGCATATTTCCATACTGTTTTACTGGAATGAAATAATTTATCTCCTTATTAAAATAATCAACCAATTTTTCTTCACAAAAGCAATTGTCTCATCCATACATAGCTGTAACAAAATTCTTTCCACATAGACATTGAGTGCTTTCTATTTCCTGATTAAAGCAACATAGTTCTATGATTTGGGCCTTATTTGGCACTAACAAGTTGCATAAAATACAGTAATCAGATTTTTTGGTTGTTCGTTAAACACATAAGGTGAAACCTTGTTAATGCATTAAAAATGAAACTAGGCTCATAACAGATTTAAAGTGAATTATAGACCTTTGTCCCACTTGGTATGTGTAACATACAATTACATTTGGAACTTGAAAGGTGTAAGTACACCCTTCCTTCTCCTTACCAATTAAAGACACTGTCTGTCATGTGTTGTCATTTAATTTCACACCTGAGGTATAATTCATTTCGGATGTGTTAGACTTCAATTGGTAGGCCAAATTCACGGTCAACACGTTATTCAAACTTACACAGTCAAGAGTAAACAGGGTTAGAGGATGAAATGTTTAAACTAACAGCTTCGTTTACCACTTCAATTGAATGATGCAGGTGTGGGCAGACTGTTGATCATCTTAAAATGAGATTTTATACTTGCCCCTAAAAGCATGGAGTTCTACTGTTACAAATTTCCCAGGCATTAAAAGTACAGTATATGGAACTATGCTGATAAGCAAAACAAACATGCCATGAAGACATTGTGTTAACCCAGTAATAAAGTAGAGAAAGTGTAAATCCAAAATTATATCAAGGCAAATTCTCAAAATTCTTTGATAATCATGCCATAATTTTTTCAAAAGCATTATACTGAAGGGCCTTAAAAGGTTTGTCCATAGATGTATGCAGCATACTCAGTAAGAGCCATCATTTAGGAAATTGATCTTGAACCCATAGTACACTAAAATGTGGCAATGGTCTACATGTCTGTCTCTAAGTAGTTCTTATGTACAGTATTAAAAAAGTTGTAACTTGCAACCAGGTCTTGCATCTAGGCACCTGCTAATGTAATTTATGAAGATTCATATTTAGTGGGTGGTAGAAATATTTTGGTAGTAATAAGCCTACTATTTGTGTCTTTCATGGTGTTTCATGGTGTGTCTTCCTTGTCTTATTCATTGTAATTGTTTTTTATTTTTTTATTTTTTTTTTTTTTTGGTCTTTTAAGTTACTCTTTCATCCTTTTTATATCATAGTCTTTGCTCTCAATGTAGCATTCCGTTTATTCATCCATCCAACCCCTTCCATCTGTCAGTTTGTATCTCCTTGTCTGTGTGTTTGTCTGTCTATCCCCCTTCTGTCTACCTCTCCATTCATTCTATCTGTTTCCCCCTTCTCTTTCCTTCCTTTCATGCATCCATCATGTTTTGGTGTAAACTTTAACATCTGTCATGATTTGAAAAGAGATACCAGGGCCAACTGATACCAAATTCTGTTCTCAAGGCTCTGGGCCACCAGGTTCCCCTAGGTTACCTAGCAGTATGGGTCTGGAGAGACTTCGTATCCAGGAGTATCGAACAGAGCCAGAGAGGAGAACTCCTCGGAAAGCATTGAGTCGTCAGTTTTCAGATCAAGGAGAGAATATCCCTCCAGCTTTTCACCCTGTAAGTCTATTTGTCTTTTGTTATTTGAATTAGTGCATTTTATTATTTAAGGATTGCTTTTTTGTAACTTATGCTTAAAATTTGCTGAATTGATAGAAATGCAGTGTTGTACCAATGTGATGGGTACATTACAGAGAAATACTGCATTTGCTCCAAATATTATAATTCCCTGATTTATAAAATAATGATTTATATATCAAGAATGATAGGCAATTGAAAATAAGGTAGCTGGGGAACTGGTTTCCAAGGAGTTGCATTTTCACAGAAGTTCACTGTTTTGTAGCTTCTGAATAATTAACCTAAATTTCCAAAGTTTCAAATGATGCAACTTGTATTTTTATTTTATTTTTTTTGTAAAATATTAAAAAAAAAAAATTGGGGAAAAATATTTTTGCCAGTGTTAATTGATGAGATTAGGTGGTTCGATAATGAAAGGAGCGTATTCTGTGTCATATTGATAAGGGATTAAAACAGTATTTTCCTTTAAATAGATGACTGATATCCACATTTTCTGATAGTCTGGTATTATTGATTTTTGTTTTTATAATATGCTTAATAGAACTGAAGTTGCATAAAAGAACAGGCTTAAAAAATACCTGATGTTGTTAACTGAAATACAGTATGTTATGAAGGATGAAAACGAAGCTTGGTTTTATTGATGTCTTTATAGACTTTAGTAAAGATGTAAATTGTGTGTTCACTGAAGTAGCAATCATTAGGCTACGCAATAATAGACCTTGTGCATATGACATCACAGAACAGAAAGTGTGCCCCCTCCCCATGGAGGCAAGCACGTATCATTGCAACGTACACCAGCAAATCCTGACAGTTGATTCGTGCGCTGGTCATATCCAAATGTATTTGTCTATTAGTGTGTGTGTGAAGTGTATGTTCTGCCTGCAGTGTTCTTCACTGTTTTGCCACCAAAATGATGTCATGTGACGTCAATGCATAAGGTCTGTTGCGAATGTCATTCTTTTACTGCTCATATCACCTGCTTGTGTTTGCTCTTGAAATTAATATACTCAGTTGGCCTTGGGAAAGGGATCAATTTTCTTGCAAAGCAAAGAAAGAGATGGCATAGTTATGTCACTAACTTATATCGGAGGTGGGCAAACTATTTTAAGCGTGGAAATGGTCTCAAGGGAAAGGGAGTTTGTGAATTTAAATTGAAGGAGTACTTTGTAACTTTTTAATGATAAAGATTATGTGATGATGACCATGAAAACACTTCCAATATCTCATGACAATGCATTGGAATTGAAACAGGTCAACCTGTAGAGAAGAGGGCAACAGAATCTTTAGATACAGTAGTTACACCTTCATTAAAAGACAAAAATTAGTGCACCTGTTTTCTCTTGATTTTTTAGGGAATATTGTTTACAGCTGGCTAGATTGGTGTTTTACTGTGTGTTCTCAGTGCTGTTTACCCCAAATTGTGGTTGCTTAAATTGTTTGCTACAGTTACCATTATCTACATCTAAAGTATAAAACATTTTGGCTAGCCTTACACGGTAGTTTATATGGAAAAATTTAGCCTAGGTCATACTGTTTCTCAAACAGTTCTTTACTTCAGTTGCCCAATTGACACATGCTTGATAGATAACATTAGAATGAATTATTGGTCAAAGGTCATCCACTTTTGCTTAGATTTTGATGAATGTTGTACACAGTTATGGATGGATAACACAACATATCAGGGATATGTGAGGTCAGAGGTCATTTTGGGTCAGTTTGCTACACAAACTGAAGCATTTTTACAGATTCACACTTGTGTTTGTCAAAATGATACATGTAGTGCTGCCATAACATTGTTAGAATACCTTATTCAGAAATTCATAGTTCATAATTTTTTCAGATAGATCAGTTTTGTCTCAGAATAAGATCAAGTTTGTTCAAGGTTGGCAACTTATTTTGAAAAATTTAAGGTAAAGGGGGTTTAAATAGGAAAACCAGAGAAAAATAAAAGAAGGTACTGTATGCTGTGAGTAGTCCAAAAGTCACATCACAATTTATTCAGCTCTTAACTGCCGTAGATCATCATTTAAAATGTTATATAATCTCTACTGGTGGTGTGCTACACAAACATATTGTTGGGAATGAAGTTAGACTGATGGGTTTCATTTTTCAACCTTCTCAGTACCATATATTTTGGTAGTATAATTTAAGATCTTATAAACAAAGTGTTTATCTGTCAAAAGTGGCCTTGTTGTTTGAGAAACTTTTGTTAAATTAACAGAAGTCCATACTGTAGATTGTTATATTAGCTGACCAGCTGAAAATTTTTTGTTGATTTTTGGACATTCTGTGTTAATTATTAAGGTATTTTGTACACCAGATCTGCATCTGATATTATAAACCAAAACATGTCATATACTTTTTCCAATGCTGTATTTACATAACATGCTGTGTGATATTCTCCAAATATGCCTATCAAAATGGGTTGCTGTAACCAAGCTTTATTCGTGCTAAGACTTGGAAATGACAAAAGCATTGTTGTTTGCAATTGGGGTCGTGGTTGCAGTGGAGCATTGGTACTACTTTACAAGCTTAATTCTATGCTTGAGCTGGGTCAGGTCCTCTTGTATGTTAAAATCAAATTTTTAGGGTTACAAGTGAGTGTGCTTTTTGTAATTTGGTTTTCAGTTTAACCAAGCAATTGTAAAAAAAAAAAAAAAAAAAAAACATTGAGATTATATAATCTAATTCCTGGAGTCTGTCTTCTGTGAAGTGTTTATATCTTATTTTATCCATGTTATAAGGATGTAGGGATATGGGCTAGGGGGCTAGGAAAGCTGCAGCTGTCCCAGAGTTTGTGGCAAAAACCATTTTGGGGGCAGTTCTTGGACATGTTATCATTTTCTTGTCTCATTGTCCCATTTCTGTCTGTCTATACAGTGGCTAACTAATTAAATTTGTAAAAAAATGTGATATGTGAAGAAATGGTACCATTTCTTTCAAGAAGTGATTGTACAATGGCTTGTTAGATGTAACTAACTTGTGTAGCCAGCAATTTACCATACATGTAATGTTTGCATGTTTGTGCCTCCAAATTTGTATTCTGTGCACTTAGTAAGTAAATAGTTAATGGTGTATTGCAAATTTTATGGTTTGGTTTTACGGGCTCGTTTTGTAAAATAACACCTCTTGCACAGAGTGTAGCTATTAGCTGTCCTCTTCAGTTGCAGGTATTAACCCAAATCTGTTTTATATCAAAACCGTCCATCTTGGAACAAATAGAAAACTTTTTTAATAAATGTTAAAAATTAATATTTTATAATTCAGGCCTTGAGGGGCAGTTTTTTTACGATGTTATAAGAGACCACAGGTGGGGGAGAAGCCTATATTTTTTAAAAATTACCACTGTATCGCAAAGATGTGTGTATAGTATATTCTCTATCTAGAAAATGAAACTTCTTTGTCCCCTCTTGTTAGTAAAAATATGTTTGCAATTAAAGAGACTTCTGGCAATAAGTTTTTGGTGGATATATCAGATTGCTGTTTTGTTTTATAGAAAGAAAATGAAAAGTATATGTAATTTAATATGTAGATATTAAAAGTTCCTTTGGCTGAACTGGTTTGATAGATAGCTTGAAGTTACTGTTGAATCCATTGTGAGACTTTCTGTAGGTTGGATCTTGTCCATTCTTGGAATAATAAAATGTTGGTCTTTGTTTCCTTCTTGTTCTGTTATGGTTTAAGTATTTTTGTTCACATGCCACAATGACCTTGCTAAGTAAACTCTTAATCTACTGTTATTATACCCAACAAGGAAGATACTAGCCAGTGATGAAGCTGAAAAATAAATTTGCGGTGATCACCTTGTCATAGTTACTATATGTAGTTAACTTGTTTTGTTGCAGAATTAGAAGGATTGGTTCATTGAGTTAAAACTTCAGTCGAGGCTTGATGCAAGTTTTCCAATGGATCCCTTCAGCCAGTTAACAGTTGTTTCTAAGAGCAACCTACCCCTGTAGATTATTCTGTCTGTGAAGACAACATTAAAATTTAGGATACAGGAGAAGAATGTTCACCGGTTCCTTGCACAGTGGACACTGATAGAATAAGATTGTTGTTTAAATAGAGGGAGTAATTGCAGTATTGATAGTACCTGTCCAGATTGTTCGTGTATACATGTTCAGTGTTTGGAATATTCCTGTTGCAAATATGAAATAACAGTGTGTGATGATTGGACTTAATGGTATCAGAGAAAAATGATCCTACACTCATTTTGTAATATTGTTTTGGGTTTAATATTGAGATGGCAGACATATTTCTCATGAGGGTACAGTATTCAACAGTATTAGTTTTTCTTTGGAAAGGTACAGGTGATCTAGATCAGGTACAGGTGATCGAGATCAGATAAAGGTGATCTAGATCAGGTACAGGTGAGAGTAGGCAGCTAATGGGCTAGTGGAGACATGTTCATTCTTAAGATCTTATTTGAAAGAAAACACTTTTTGGCAGTGGACTTCTGAACTGAAGGAGCTCAGCTTAAAATTTATTCAAAGTGTTCTCAAGAGTTGTTTTAGTTATAGTGACATTACCAGTTATGTGATCTTGTCAACATTATTGGAATGATTTTTCTGTCAAGAGCAACAGCTTTCAGGGTATTTTGAATATAAGGGAAATATTACATTTGTGGGATAAAAATAGTTTATGTTTACAAAAGTTTGATTTGTAGGTACAGAATTGTAGGCAATCAAAATAGTATTATATATATATTTTTTTTTTTGATATTTTTTTGACAATTTCTTCACTATTTAAAACAGGACACATACAGTGTAGTTGCTTAATTCTTTATAGTATTACCAAGAAATAAGATTCTCGCATGAAAAAGAAAAATCACTGCTTGATAGCCCATGATAATTACTTTCATACACCAAAACTTCAATTTTCAAATGATGCAACGTTCATTGCTCTAGTATACATACATATCAGTAGAGGAGAAGAGGTTATTGCCAGAGTTATTTAGGGAATGGTTCATGTTATTTTAATAATTAAGGCTATTTTCCATCTATGCCATGGAGATACAATGAAAATGCAATATTTCCCCATAAAACATTTTTGTTTGCCATTTAAACTGAAATTACAATTTGGCTTAACCACCTTTAAAAATTTTCCCACCACATTTGAATAATTTTTAAAAGAACTCAAAAATTATTTTGTTCGAAGAGAAAAACAATTCCTATTCATATTACATGTTTACAATCCCACTTAAAATTGGAACAGCCTAGGAAAATAAAAAAGAAAAAATATTGAAGTGTTTAGATATCAGAAAGTGATCTTAGGCTAGGAATGTATCTAAATGCAGTATATGTCAAGGTATTTTGGATTGCCCTAGAAGCATTTAAGCTATAAAGATTGCATATCCTTTAGCACAGCGATTACCCTCTGCATCAGGCTATGTATTATGTCAATTCCCAGGTATCAGTGGATGGGGAATCTTATAAACAACAGGATACCCTGGATGTAGGTAGATTCCAAGGTACCCAGATGAAATTAAGTAAAGTTTTTCATATGTTTTAGTTGACTTTACTGCAAAACTTGTAAATCAGGATTGTTTTCCTCTGTAACCTTGAAAAAAAAGTGGAAAGGTAAATATTCAGACTGGGAATTGTAGTTTATGAAAATTTTCACCTTGATGTTGAGGTAATAGTTTGATGTTGATCGTCAGCATAGCAAGATGAGAGTTTCAACAATAGTTTATCATGATTCCCTACAAAGACAAATTGTAGTCTCCCCAATTTGAACTAGTATACCCTCTAATCCTAATTCATGAATGGCTCATTTCAATCATTTGACAATGTATTTGTCCATTAATTAAAAATTCATGCAGTATAACTGCTTGGTTTACATTTAATACTCAATATTTATGTTCAGACACATTATGAAAGACACATATGTTAGGGGCATAAGAGGAAGTTTGTAAGATTTAGCAGGTACTGTATTTGAAAATAGATTTGGTGCAACTACAGTACTCATTCACTTAAATAGTTTAATTGCAATGTATCTACAGTAAATGTTACATAGCTCATGAAGGAACAAATTGCACAGCAACATATGTTGTAGTCATGTCTGCCTTTAGAAATAAATATTAAATAGAATTTTTGTGTTGAATATTTGACAATCTAGTTTAAAAACAATTGAAGGTCTGGAGTACTGAGCACTTGTAGACTATCACTTGTTTAAAAATGCTTGTATTTTATTTGAAATGTTTAATAGACCTTGCCCTCTTGGATTATAGATTTTCTGAATTTTCTCAGTTAACAAATTGCTAAACAAGCTTTACAGAGCCCTCTAAAACTTACAAGAGCATGCATATTCCCAATAGTTAAGCATTTGTCTCAGCCTGGTTGTAATCTGTTACCTCAAAGGTTATTTTATTTGCTCCTCCCGACTACAGTGAACTCTGATCCTAGACATGCTTATGTATGCATACTTGCGCTCACTGCAGTAGACACTGAGGATGAGAGACGGCTGCGTATGTGGGCACTTGCTTAAGATTTAGAAATTATCTCTGACGAGACAAAAGTGTTCATTAAATGCAATCTCTTCAACCGTACTGTCAGTATGGCGAAAGGCAAGGCAAGAGACAAGTATGTAAGTGATTTATATTATGAGTTGTTTTAGCTATGTGATGGTATCTGGTACGTTACCGGTTTATGTCAACTTATAGAGCAGATAACATCAGTTATTGGTTACTATATCTGTTTGGTATTGCAGGCTTTACTCTGGTCTAAATATATAACAGAATGCCATTACATCAATAACAGTATTAGAGAGCAATGACATTTGTTGGTTTTTTCGGGCTCATTTGTTTTTGCGTTAAAACGTTTCTGTGGTATTGTCTATCTCACTGTTCGTTTGAATAATTTTATGGTCTAGGTTGCAGCTGTTGATGTAAATTGAGGTCTTTGAATTAGGGAAAGAGTTAATGAAATGAAAGTTTCAGTTGGTTTAATGCATAGTCCTCATTTGTTTAAAGAGGTATTATTTAAAGTTGCAATAATTTGCCAATTAATATGCACGGTTAAAGTCAGGTAGTCACATAATGGATGAGTTTCTTTTGTTGAACATTCAGTCAGTTATAGTGTAGTTTATAACACTAATTTATCCAGAATTGAAATTTATGTGCAACAAGTGTTCATATACTGTTTTAGTTGGTGTTTTCTTTTTTTTTTCCTGAGAATTAGAAGTTATTCCTTTTTAATATTTTAAAGCTAAATGTCAGCAATGCAGTTTCCATCTAAATTGTCTGAAGATGTGTGTAAGAGGGATAGTGGGTACTGTACCATCTTATTCCAGTTGCTAAAGGGTTGCATGTTCACAGTGTATTGGTAACAGCTTTTGTTGGGAAGAGAAGGTTAATTGCAGTCAGCATCAGTCTATAGTTGATAGTTTAAATGTCACACAAGTCTTGAAGGGTATAAATATCACACAAGTAAAGCTTGGATCTAAATGTCACACAGCATAATCTTTCAGGATCTATAGTGATATAGTTGAAGTCCTTGTGGATGCAGTAAATTATACATAGTGAGGTGGCTCGAAGTTGATATTTTGCTGAAGTCATGACTTAATTACGTGTAAGTCCCAAACAAGAAAATGCTCCCTAGGAAATGGGTGTTAAACATTGTGAGAGGATCCCAGCGAATTTTTAGTACTGATAGCAAAAATTTCCTGTAAAGTTTACGGTAGTATGCTAATGTCGTGCATCAGTTGTCTGTTTGGTCACAAGTCTTAAAACATGTACACCAGTATGTTCAAAGCACGAGATGTTGGTGGCTGTGTTGTAGTAATGAATTTGATGTTTATTTGTCAGGGACTGAGAGGAAACCATTTTAGTAACAGCATGATCTTTTACTAGCAAGTACTATATAGTGGTCAGTGTAATCAAACAAATTAATATTTTCCAGGGATCACATGAGCCATCCATGTGACAGCTCGTACGTTGATCAATTATTTTTCTTGGTGAAATCAGATACAATTCTAAAGAAGCATGTTTTCTTTTACTATTTGATTCCCTTATGACAAGATATTTATATTTTTATAATAAAGTGCTAGGTGAAGTTCTATGACATGATGTCCCTTGCATCTGTCTATAGTGATGCAATATGGCAAATGTAATTTATGCACACTTTTAGCTTCTATATAGCTCTGTCCCCCTCTGCTAGCCACAATTCATATAAAATGTAATACGTATGTTACATGTTGATAACACTCTTTGCATACATACTGGTATCGTTCGGCTGTAATTGCCTTGATATTAACAATCAAAGATTACTTCCTTGCAGAGGTGCTACTCTGAATCGTATGTTCGCAAGAGAGGTTAGTATGCACTCTTCATGCTGGTCCCATTGATACTAACACGCTGCCCTCATATGTCACCTAGCTGTCAAGTCCTACACTTTGCATGTTCATTCCGTTCATGGCTTGTGCCCTGTTCCACTGGGTTCATGTCAAATTATGTATGTGAGATATTCTTCTTGATGGGAAAATAGAAATTTAAAACATCTATTTACAAAACCGGATAATTGACCTACTGTATGTGTTCATGTCACTTTTTGGAACAGTCCCTAATAAGGAATACAGCCACAGCAGTATTTTCATACATCATTCATTTAACTGCGGTAATGAGGTGAAAGTGGACATGAATGCAAAGTAAAAAATCACCTCCATGTAAGGATAGGACTTAATTGGCATGATGCCATTTGCATGGATCCTTACATTTTTAAGCAGGAAGTGAACTTCCTGATTGTTTTCAGCCTTCTCCAGCTGAGAGTGGCATTGATTCTTAGCTGCAACTATACCTGGAAAAATTTTCCCCTGCACAGAATGAATATGCTCCAAAAAGTGTTGGACTTGTCTTGAAAGCATTGTGTCTTTTGCATTTGTAAACACCCAGGGAGCATATCACACTGCAAAACTGGTCAATTTGTTCTCACTAAATATTTTTATTGCTCTAGATTTTGTTGTCCTGTTGTTTCTGTTTGTTGGTAATATCCATGTCATTTCAAAAGACCTTTTGCAGCTAACAAACATTGCTTTGTGCACACCGCTTTATTCAATCAATCTGCATCACTAACATCTTTATCTCTGCCGCACACGGCAAATGCTACACGATGCAGGATGGAGTGAGCAAAACAAAAGACTCGCACCCAGTTTCATTTGTTTCATTTGATGAATATTCGTGACCCTTTTCTTCACAGCCGACATCCAACTCCATAGACCGATTGGATCTTCATTTAGACAATCCAGGTAACATTCATGAATATGCATGAGCTATTAAAACATATGCAGCAGGCAAACTTTTTTGTCTATTCTACACAAAGCTAGTCTTTGTGCTGTTTATTTTCTTTTTTTTTAAGTTAAACTGAACACAGTTTGAGAGCAAACATCAAAATACAGTAGGCTATGATCCAGCTTTCAGTAAATAGATCGTTAGCGTGTTAGTAAAAGTAATGCATTTAAATACCTCTAGCAATCTTTCTAGTCAATAAAATTTTGTTGGCATTTGATAATAGGCTTCTAGCTATTTGACTTGATAGTCAAAGTGGGTGTGATTTTAGCTTCAGATAGTCTTTAACAACTGTAGGGATGTATGATTTGATAAAGATGAGGTTGTTAATTTTGCTTTTTATTTCATTTTTATGCAAATTTATCACAATTATTAGATGTTGATAAGGTAGATTACCTTTCCATCCAAGTGATAACTACCTAAAAATATAATGTGGAGCTAGAAAACTCTTTGTGGCTAATTGAAATGTAAAATGAATTTGTGTCAGTTGAAGAAGTGGTCAGAATGAATTTAAAAGTTGTCAGTTTAATGTTCTCCCAGCGTGACAGTATTTGTGTGATAGTTTCATTTAAATACAAAGGTAACATAATGAATAACTGGAGTCTGATTTTGAAATAAAGTTAATAGATGTACATTAGACCTGACCCAGAGGAGTTTGGCTCCAAAATTTTGAAGATTATATTTTTAGTGAAAAATGAATTATGCTAAATATGTGCCTCTGAGCTTAACAGGTTGTAAACTTGGGAGATGATGTGAGATCCACTGTATCCATAGAAACTTTATCTTAGCAGTTGGGGGTATTTTATCCCCCCCCCCTCCCATCAAAGAAAAATTATAGAAAAAGACAAAAAAGAAGAAAAGACAGCTCTGCTTCACCTTGGAAAATTAAGTTGAGATTATCAATCATTTGACTTGCACAAGTTGTGACTTTTCTTAAATTATCAGCTATACTTGTGTGTTTGCTCAGAAAGAAGTTTAGGTTTATTAAGAATACCATGTCATATTTAGCTGTTAATAGATCTATTCCAGTATCAAGTTATTGTCTATACCAACATCTTAGAAGCCAAGAGAAAATTGACTCACTCAAGTATTTTGGAAAATGGTATCCCCAATGAATCTTGTGTAATAGGGTCATCATTACATGAGATATAAAGTGCCATATACTTTGAAATATGCCAGTTGAAATAAACTTAAAGCAAACAGATACTACAAATTAAAGTAAGCACATCTGTCTTGTGATGTGATACAGTAAGTAGCATATACAGGGCACATAAAATCACAAATAGCCATGCCAGCGATATGTTACTACATTGGAAGCAAGAGGGGTATTATAATCTTAAATGAGGACAAGGTTACAGATTCTCAGAGACTATAGGACTTGAATATGGCATATCAGCCATGTTGCTGGAAGCTATGGACCAGATGAGAAATGTGAAAATGAAACTTCCTCAACAAAATTCATCTGAAGTTGATAGTTTTGGGAGATAAGTTTCACTCGCTTATCATACAAGAGAACATCAGCGGCATACCCAGATCTGGTATGTGAAAGAAAATATTCTTAAAAGAGGTTTTCTCATGTGATGCTGTGGTCAGCATGTAACCTCTGTATTAACTATTCAGGACTTACTGTATCACCCAAGCTAAAGGTCTTTCTGAACTTTTTATTACTTAGGTAGGGGAAGGGGAGAAGGGTAATTTTGATGGGTACTTAGCAAATCTCTATGTTACTTAAGTGACAGGTTCTTCACAAAAAAAAGGGGGAGGGATCAGGTAGCAAATAAGATTCTTAGGTGTTATCAAATTTTTGAGTAAAATCCTGAAGCTTTACTGTGTATTGAACATTCTGGCTATGTCTTGTTTTTTTAATGTGAGAAGAAATTAACTGTGATGAGCCACCACTAATTGTTATAAGTTGCATTAGTGGCATAGGTGACTAGTTTTCTTTTCTTATTGACTGATTTTGCATATCTGCTATAACAAGCAAAAGAAGTGTTTTCTTTACAAAATATTTTAAGGATTTTGATTAAGTTTTGGAGAATAATCTCAGGAAAATGTCAATCTTGATATGATCTTTTTAACTCTGGAACTTGGAAAGTGCAAACTGGATATGGTGGAAAGTGGGATTAGAGAGAATACAGAAGTCATCTTCACCTTCTGCGGTTGTGCGTGATGCTCCACATAAGCAATGGAGTTAGGGAAAACAAGCCAGTGAGCCACAACTGGAAAAAAGGCCGTGGCCAGCTCGACTTGAACCAGTTGGTTGGAAACTGGGCCGTTAAACCTCATCTAACTATTTAATTATCAGTTGAAGAGGATTGACAACTTGCTAAAACCTACATCACCCCCTCTCTTATTCCTATCTACATTTGTGATCCCACTTTCCTGTAATAAGAAATTTGTAAGGTCCTTATGACTGGTATTTAAGTTCTAGGGTTACAAATGTTTATAGGAGGTAAGTATCAGGGCTGGTAGATTCCCAAAGTAGGGAATTTGGGAATTTTTGGAGATTATTTTTTTTGTTTTGGGTGGGGGGGGGGGTTGGGCGCAGAGCAGATGTTTTCAAATGTCCTTGATGGCTTCAGTGACAAGAGATTCACTGTTGGTATATGTCAACAGAGCATTTTGATCCTTTTACTGTGTACATGTAAAATTTGTAGCTAATTCTACATGCATATGCAATTGGTGTTAATTCTATGTGCCCTTGTGATTTTTGTTACTTCTTTGTTTATTTGTAATTGGTGATAAATCTTGAGATTTCATTCAAATCTGATGCAAGTGGTTTCAAAGTTACTGAAGGAATACTTACCAGTGCCTTAACTATTAATGACAGAACATTTATGGGGAAATAAAAAGAAAAAAAAGGAGAATCTTTGATATGTTTCTGTTTCATGGATTGCACAATATAAGGCATAAGTCAAGCTTCATATTTATGTGAATTCAGACATTTGTGAAAAGAAATGTCAAAATAAAAAAAAAGGCTTGAAGATACAAAATGATGTATTTCATATGAAGGCACTTTATATTGGTTTGTCCTTCGAGTCTCATTTGTATGATTAATGCGTATGTATACAGGGAAGAAGAGAGTGCCTATTCACTTATAAAATAGTCTTTGAAATTTTAAGCCACTGGCGAATAAAAGTTCTTCAATAACTCTGAAAAAAGCCACAGTTTTACATATTAGAGTGAATTTAACATATGCTTGTTTTAATGCCAATTTTTCAATATTCAATGTTTTTATCTTTCAGGTTGACTTTTTATTCCAAATTTTTCTTTCTGATACTTAGTCATAAATATTTAATTTTTTTTTTCATTTTTTCCCCTTTTATATCTCATTTGATCTTTTGAGTTCATTTCTCATTTGAATCCCATCCTTACGTATTCCCAATCCTGCAAATAACATAACCTGCATGTAATGCCAACTTACATGATAACGACTGTAACAACATATGGAATCATTTTCTATACATTGCCTGGAAATGTGTTAATTTTGAAAGGCATCATTACCTTTGATTCATTTTAATATCCTACCCTATCACACTGATGGTCAGTTTTAAGTACATGCTAAATTCATGATCATTTTGTTGTCTGCAGAACAGTGCTACATGTGTAAAATTGATTCTTTTTATGGTATTTATAGAAAGGTAGTTCACAGGAAGATGTTGTACAGCAATAGTCCATTGAAGATTTGAGCTTACTTGCATATTGCCATGTGCTGACCAGCATTTAAATTAGACTTGAAATGGTCATATAAGACAATATAGAGCAGGCCCCACAGTCACAAGTCCACTTTTAATTTTGTACTTCAAGATTTGTTCTTTAATTGGAAATTTACTGTGTTGCAATCACCCATCCTCTATAAATTAACTACTATGTACCAAATTTACTAGACCCATGGAACACGTTTTGGGACTTTTGCTGTACATCTCTGTGACTTAAGTTTAAAGGGCAAGTACAGTAGGTCATCATTAGCTCAATGACGGTGATAATTGACGATCTGCTTTTTCTCTTCACAGAGGAAGAAGAATTAACCTTTGTGAAGTTTATGAAGAATCACAAATGCTATGAGATCATTCCAACCAGTTCCAAATTAGTGGTCTTTGATGTCTCCTTGAGGGTCAAGAAAGCATTTTATGCCCTAGTGCACAATGGGGTGAGAGCTGCACCACTGTGGGACAGCCACAGGCAGGACTTTGTTGGTAAGCATGTCAGGCAGAAATACTTAGCCGTCTACATCGCCACTCCATACTTCCTATTTTACATATGCAACCCTCACTTACCTGCAGTATTACTTGACAAATGAAAGATACCTTACTGGAAGAGAGCCCTCCAATGGGCAGGGCTTTTCAATTCTTCATTTGCCAGCCAAAGTTACCTGGCAAATGAAAGATAGCTTCTTCCACTAAGCTATCTTTCATTTGCCATGTATAACTGTGGGTAATTACATATGTAATTAGGAGGTAAGTATTGGTGCTCGTAGATTTCAAAACCAGGGAGTTTTGTGGATTATATTTGTGCATTTACTATTTTCACCTTGATTAAGATGAACCAGATTGGGAACACCACTTGAGGTGGTGAATCAAAGGTATGGTGCTCCCACTGCAAGCCCATTAATTATATCATAAATCAGAAGCAGAACTTCAATGGACATAGACTCTTTTCCAAATAGTAATTGCAAAGGATTGTGGGATGGAGTTTTGGTGTGCTTCATTTTTGATCACAGTAAAGTGCCATCAACAAAAACTTTTGCTTCATAATCCTTTGTAATTGATATTTGGAAATGGGCTAAGTTGCATGAATTTGAAGTTCATACCCTGCAGTCATCAACTTTCAGATGAACCAGAAATAGGACAGCAGTGGATATGGTGCATAAGTGGTACTGTAGGCAGTGTACTCACTTTATACCCACCTGCCAGGTGAACTGGAAACAAGCCACCAGGGGATGTGTTGCTGTCAGGGAAGTGCACTCTCTGTAAGCCCATTAGTGGGGCTGGAAAAAAAAAGGTTTATTTTCCTGAAATGGAGTCAAATTTTCCTCAATTCCTCCCATATTTCAGTGTACATGGAAAGTGTAAATTTCCCTCCAATGACCAAACTATCCCTCTAGATACCCAAATTTCCCAGGAAGGAGCCTACCAGCTTCCAAACTTTTCCACCCAGGCCCATTAGCCCCACCCCCACCAAAGGAAAAAAGAAAAATATAGTTTCTGTGGACCACTAACCTTTCTGAATAGGGGATGGTGGGGTTGTTTAGGGACTGGTCTAAAACGGTAGAAGGTCATTGGACATCATCACTGTAATCCATCAAACCTCAATCACATAGCACACAAGTATAGACTTGCATCAGTGGGAGCCACTTGGTCATGTCCTGTACATGTTCTGTACACAGGGACAGCAATAATATGACTAGTATCACTATGGAAAGACGTGAAGAGAATACAGCTATTTGCAAAACTCAGTTGAATAACTTAAATTCATTTGATTGAATGAGTCACTGGCATGACACCTACAAAAATTTGATACCATTCAGAGTGTTGTATTGACCCAACCTGCAGAGTCAGCAGCTAAAACAGTTCAGATAACAAGCTAGTGTACTAAAATGATCTCCAAGATTCAATGACTGGACCCTTGGACAATTTTTTTAAGGAGCATGTTACAACAGCTGGTTCTCAGGCATGGCTGATAATTACAGTACCGTTGAAAGACCTCTGGGAGAATGATTCAGTCTTCGAGCTTTATGTATGACATCAGGAAAAATGTGCTAATGATTGTGATAAAGTCATCTACAGTTACCCCTACCCCCAGAGTATATGACTGTCTGACCCCTGGAGCAATCTTGTAGTACCTTTTCCATAAGAATGACCTAACTCCAATAGTCAATGAGTGACATCTATTACTGTACAATCTGTTAAGTAACTGTTGTGTTAAAGTGATCCATACATACCCAGAGTCATTTTCTAACACTTGGGACAATCCACTAGCAGAAAATGTGTCAAGGTGACCTTACCCCAGGGTCAGAGACTAACATATGGGACAATCATGTACAAGACTACTCTGTATAGATGACCCTAAGCTCTGAAGGAAGGAATGTTGTATGCCTGAGATGATTAACACTCAGAGCAATACACAATAGGTCTAATACAGTATGCATATGACGTCACAGAACAGAAAGTGCCCCCCCCCTCCCCAGGTGGAGTAGAGTGTGTTTCATTGCAACTTGCGCCAGCAAATGCAGACAGCTGATTTGTGTACCAGTTGGATATGTGCTTAAGTCTTCTATGCATGCTTTCCAAGTCTACATTGTATGTGCTGTATGCTTTATTGTTTAAAGGAGGTCATGTAATGTCAATGCACAAGGTCTATGGAGAAAACCAGGAAAAAGAGAGAGTACTTTAAGTATAGACACTAACCCATTGTCACATTAAGTATTTTTAGAATTCCTCCACATTCATATTGCCAAACATAAATATTTCCTTTCAAATTTCTCATGTTTTACTTTCTGATCATGTAGTAATACCATTATCAATGTTGCTTTCCCTCTTTGTGTGCACTTTTGTATTGAGCCGGTCATTACCTGTTGATAATTGAATTGTATACTTTTTATAACAAACTGAAATTGTTTTTCTGTTTTTGCTTTTCGTCAGGGATGTTAACAATCACAGACTTCATCAATATTCTTCATCACTACTACAAGTCACCGAATATAAAGATGGATGAATTAGAAGAACACAAAATTGAAACCTGGAGAGGTAATTAACAACTACACTTGCCTGAGGGCATAGATTTGAGAGAGCTATGAAAGCACTTAAAGATGTGATATATGACATGTTGATGCATGAGTAACCATTTAGGTCATCAGTAGATGTCAATGATATTTTGCAGTATAAACAACCTCTGGTGTTAAGTTTGACATGCCCTGAACTGAGTTTACATTTTGACATGGAATAACCATTTTAGGGTCATTGTTAGATGTCTGTGTTATTGTTTAGTTGTTTAAATACTCTGACAGTCATTTTCGAATGATTAAAGGATAAAAGGACATTTTCCAAAGAAAAAGGACATTTTCCAAAGGAAAAAGAACATTTTCAAGTTCACTATGTAGGAAAAACAGACGATTTAATAAAACAAAGTCCAATAGGAAATAGTTACTGTTGTCAACACTTTAAACATCTTCCTGTATGTACTGGTGTACAACTGGTTCAAACATTGATTCTGCCGTCTATCCATTCATCCCTCCCTGTATCTGGCAACATCTCTATTTTAGATTATCTATCTAGTCTGTTTAAAATGGTGCAACTGTTTCAAACAAAGTGTGGTAAAACTTTTGTTTAGACATAGTGATCATTGGATGTGGGGCTACTTTTTGCCAACCAGGAAGTCTGTGTGAAAGGTTTTGAAGGGCTCAATGTAGGCCACAGTATGTAAATCTTGAAAATGTGTATCCTTTAGCTAAAGCATCCTGTGTTCTTGAAAGTGCCTCATACTGAAGTATCTCCACCGAGTACTGAATAACTGTTGCCTGCCTTTGGGTTATATTCACAGTTGCTAAAAAATGTTACATCACTACTGACTGAGTATAACATACTTGCATACTAGCATTGGTGCTTGCCCATTTACCTAATGATAAATTGTCCATTTGTGTTACGTTGTCCAGTTGCAAAGAAAATTATACCCTGAGAAATTGTTCATTTGAAAGTATGATGAGTTTAAATAGCCACACTTTTGTTATAATAAAAGAAATACAATATTAGTAGTAATGGTAATGAGATATATAAACCAGTACTAAAAAAAGTGCCTTATCTCGCAGAAGCAGAAGCTTTTTTGGGCTCCACAAACATTAAAGGTAAAGGCAGTACATAAGTGTTGAATGAACACTTTAATCTTACATCCCATTTGTACTCACTGTTTTTGTGCACCATAGTGAAAATACACACTAGCTTTCCTGCCTGCGCATACGTGCATTTCTCCTGCACCTATACTGGCTGCACTCACAATATCAACATCGACAAACTTTCTCAAGAATTCTTCATCCAACTGCACAAAAACCAATGTTTTGCATCATTTTACCTGTATTTTCTGTTCTCCTTGTAGATGTCCTGAAGGAAAAAGCCAGACCACTTGTGTCCATTGATCCAGACATGAGGTACGCTAGATGTGTATTACAGTTATGTGGGCAGAACTTATTACGTGTAGATGCAGATCTGTTTAACTCTAATTGAAAGATGGTTTGTCATGTAGATGCAGGTTGGGCCCAAAAATCTGGTCCTCATTGTGGTCACCTACCTGTTTAGTGGAAGTGGGGTGCCTCCTTCTTTTGTAAAAGCACCCCATGTCTTTATACCAGAGAAATGCCTGACCCCTCCACCTGATGAAACATGGGGTGCAAGTCTACAAAAGGTATCTAGAGCAGTGCGCAGAAGTGATTGTGGGTCACTTGCTGTAAAAGTGCTTTCATCCTTCAAAAGAGACCACCCTGCAAAATCTCTGGTAGTGTTGTAGAAATGGAACAGCCATCTGAATCTTAACTGAATATACACTTATTGGAATGATCATGAAAATACTCTAAGATCCGATTTGTGCAACAACATTAGATATGTGATTAGTGTTAGAGAACTGCATATCACTTGTATCAAAAAATCTTTTTTTAAATGTGATCACAAAGGTTCTTGTATCTAAAATTCTCAGAAATCTATATTTTAGCTAACACTTTCTTGCCATTTGGTTGGTCCTATCTAAACACAGTGAAGGGTTATATTCTTTCATAATGAAGGGTTATATTCTTTCATAATGAAGGATTCTCTAAAGAATCAATTTTTTTAAAACTCATTGTGTCTTAGTATATGTTGCAATAAGTTGTATATGATAAACTGAATGGACCCAAGAGGCACTTCTGAAATATGGTTAACTCTATATTTCTAGTGACAAAAAATATATATACCATGGTACATAGTGCTAAAATACCTCTGTCATGCAGTAATGTGCTTCCTGGCAAAATTTTTAAATCAATCTTCTCACATTTTTCTTCCCAAGTTGGCAAAGTGTTGTAATTCTTTTTCTAACCATGTGAGTTAGTGTTTTAGACTGTACAGCATCATTCTATGCTCTGTGATCTGTAAACAAAATTTTAAAAAAAGAAATATAAAATAAAAAAAGGTTAGTACTCACTTCTGCTGAAGTTTATGTGTGAGGATGCAGATGTGCAAAATTTCCTGGAAGCTTGATGGTCATTTATAATTAGCATGTGTAGGATGCCTGTTTGGCCAACTCAAGGAGTTTGGTTTAATAAACAGGTTGCTAATGCTGTCCCTCCCACAGATATGTAGACCCATGTGATATTTCTCATTCACTAAGGCATTGTTGAATTATCTTTTATCCTTTCAGCCTATATGAAGCTGTTAAGATGCTGATACAGCAGAAGATACACCGCCTTCCTGTCGTTGATGAAAACACCGGCAATGTCATATACATCTTGACTCACAAAAGAATCTTAAAATTCCTTGCCTTGTTGGTGAGTCTCCTTTTGCAGTCTTTCTGGTTTATGATAGCAGTAAAATTGTAATAATAACCATAAAATGAATTTGTAAGCTGGACAGTTGTGGAAGAGTATTTCTATGAACATGGGGAGTCTGTTTTGCTTCTATACTAACCTCCCTTATTACTACTATTGGACAGCCCGTTTACTGTGGAATAACTACTAGCAAATAATAAGTCCCTCTAGATGGTGCTTTCAGACCTGTCAACCTGTCTTGCTCAGAAATAGGGGAGATTTGGAATTTTCTTACCCGAAAAATCAAGAGATTTGGAGAAAAGCTGAAAGGTTTGGAATTAAGTGTATAGTCAGGCATAGAAGCAGCAGGGTTGGAGATAGGCCTAAAAATCATCAGAGTTCCCTTTCAGGGTGTGAGAATGGCCAAAAAACTGGGAGCCTCCAGGTAAAATGGGGAGAGTTGACAGGCATGTGCTTTGGTCACCTCCTAAACAGCTTGCTATAAGATCAGTGATGAATTGTGTTGTGTGTAAGCTGGAAAGTTATGTGGAAGAGAATCGCCATGGATATGGGAGTCTGTTTCACTTTGTACCTCCTATTTTCATATGTATTCCCTTAATACCAAACTACTGTCCAAAGGCAAAAAGAACATCCAGAGGATCAAGCCTTATGATCATGTCCTGTTTAAAAGGAGACAAAGTGGCAAGGATGAGGGATTCCCTCATTACCCTCTAATTGAAAGAAGGCACTAATGCATTTGCTAGATGTTGCATGCAAAAGGGAACGTAGATATGTAAGTACAAAGCAAAGCAGTTTTGTACTACCAAAACTTGTACTCATACCTGTACTTGAGTACAACTTTTTGTACTAGCATTGATACCCCTTCTCTTTGCCTAGTACCCATACCCATACTTGTACTCATGATCTGGTACCAGTACCCGTTCTCCTAATAATGATTACATTTTCCTAGGATCAGGACCTATACCTGTACTCATGACTTAGCATTTGTACCCATACCCATACTCATGGCTTGGTACCTGTACCTGTACTCATGACCTGGTACCTGCACCCATACCGGTACAGTACTCATGATCCTGTAATTACACTACAACAGCGGTAGAAAGTACTAGGATCCTTAAACTCGTAAATCAGGTAGTTTGTGTGAAAATTGTTATTGTGTGATAGATCCATTCCAAGGTGTTGGTGAACATGACACTTGGACAAAAGTTCAAACAGTAACTTGATCATGATTGGTCAATGATGATTTGTGCAGTCTGTGTACCCCATGCATGGCAGACAACTCACCTACAGTAGTGTGTGGATAAAAGCCTTGAACAATTTACATTTTGTCAGGCTATAGTAGAGCTTTCTCTAGCTTTGTATAGGATGTGACTAGATATCCTAGGGAAAAGATTCATGGCTACTTTTCATACATGGTATATGCAAAATTTGTCGTACGAGTCAAGAGTATTGTAGTTGATGGTGTAGGGCAGACTAGATCAACTTTTCAAATCATGGATATTAAACTTACTTGGATGGATGGATGAAAGAATTAGGGTTTGATGCAGTCACCTATAGCAACAGAATAATTTTATATTTTATCCATACCCTCAGTATTTCTGCAAATCTGTTAAGTTAGTGGTTCAAGGCATGCATATTGTAAGGACTTCTGACTAAGGATAAGTGAAGCTCTGCATAACTTAGTCATGAAAACCCCAGTACATTTTTCCTTCTTTTTCATTTATGAAGAACGTAAAATAATAAATTATTTTTCCCCTTCTTGTTCATTTATGAAGAACATGGAATAATAAATTTATCTTTCATTTCTACAGAAATCAGAAATTAGAAATCCAAGTTTTCTAAAGAAGAGTTTAAAGGAATTGAACATAGGAACAATGTCAAATATAGCCACAGTAAGTATTAAGGTTTGGAAAGGGGAGGGGTGTTTCTGTAGCTTTTCTTACTTGTGGTAGCAGCCCCTTTTGGGTCTGATGGGGCTCTGAGCGTGGCACTCAGGCTATTGGCTTTGGGACCAGCATACTCTCTCTTGCCAATAAGTTCAGTTTTTCTTGGAACTTAGACTCATCCCTGTTTCTGATTAGGTGGAAGAGATTTTTGGTTCCTTGCTTTAGCAAAGGAACCTATGTAGTTAGGTTGGCGTGTGTGTGTCTGTCTGTCTGTGACACTTGCTTTGGTATGCTGTAACTCAACAAGGGAAAGTTGGACAAAGCTTTAACTTGATATATAGATCTGCCATAGTAAGAAGGTGTGCCCTATCGTTTTTGGAGGTCAAAGGTCACCTGGGGTTACCAGTGGGAAAACACTAAAAACCTTGTTAACACGATATGTCAAGGTAGGAAACTTGGATAGATTTCATATTTGGTGTATGGATGCATTATGGTAAGAAGATGAACTTGTTGTTTTTGGTGGAGGTGAAATGTCATTTGGGTTCACCGGGGGTCAAACACTGAAAACCTTGTTAAAACACGATATCTCAAGTTAAGAAGTTTGGATAGATTTCATGTTTGGTATGTGGATATATTATGGTAAGGTGATGACACCTGTTGTTTTTGGTGGAGGTCAAAGGTCTTCTGGGGTCACTTGGGGTCAAATACTGGAAAACTGGTTAACACAATATCTCAAAGTAAGAAGAGTGGATAGATTTCATACTTGGTATAAAGATCCACCATAGTGAGAAGGTGTGCCGTATCATTTTTGGTAGAGGTTAACGGTCACCTGGGGTCACCGAAGGTCAAACACTGAAAACCTTGTTGTTAGCACAATATCTCAAGGTAAGAAGCTTGGATACACTTCATACTTAGTATTTGGATTCCCTTTGGTGGGGAAAATACTTTTATTTTTGGTGGAGATCAAAGATCATCTGGAGTCACTGGAGGTCAAACTCTGAAAAGCTTCTTAACACTTTATCTCAATGTAAGATGCTTGGATAGATTTTATACTTCACACGGTGTTGCATTAAATTCAGCAGAAAACTCACATGAATTTTGGGGATATCAGAGGTGAAATCACTGGATGCTAAAAGGCAAATTCCCAAGAATTCCTGAAGTCAAATGTAAGCACAAAGCTGTATCATTCCAGCACATTAAAATCACATTCAACTAATGACTGAAGGAAATGGGACAACTTGCATAGATGCTAAGTATCTCAATTGTTGGTGAAATTATTATCTTTTATCCTTAGTTCCGCCATTATGAAAACCCACATCACATAGGTTACCACTTTCTAATGTTGCAGATTCTCTGCCCACAAAGCAGAGGGACAGTTGTGGAAGCTCACTAGATTCTTATTTGACTGACAGGCTTTGTCCTTAGATAAGGATATGGGAATTGGAATTGATTAATTAAATGCTACCATGGGTTATAAGGTTTTTAAAGAGAACTAAGTGACTGATTATTTGGATCAAGATACCCTTGAGCATGCATGAATTGTGATTGCTTAATTGAGTAAAACAAATTGCAACTGTATACTGTCTGTGTGGGTATCCCTTGACTAGCCTATATGTATTTCTTCAGAGCAATTTATTTATGCTTGAATGTGTTTGTAAACACAAGATGTACATTGTGTACAGAGCAGGTTTTGTGCAAGTATTGTGCGACTTTTGTGAAACTAGGCAGATGAAGTAAAAATTCACTGCCATCAACTTTGAAGACCATGTAGCAGTCACCAGAGTTACAGGCAAACTTCACATTAGCTAAAATTTTTTTATGCTGTGCTCACGGCTCAGTTTCATTACATTTAGCAAGGAACCATAGTGCCCATTGGGCTCTGGTTGTTGTAAAGTTTTAAGTTTGGTAATGTTGAAGTGAAATGTTGAGCATTATAAAATAAAAGGAAAGTGAATATAATTCAGTCATCCTCTAAATGGTGAGCAAGGTGTGGCAGCTGTATTAACTGAGCATTAATGTAAAATCAATGGTAACTGCTATAACCATGTGAAGTTGTATAGGATGAAGGAAGTTTCATATAATTTGTCAGATTAGCATAAATAATTTCAAAGGTTTGTATAAAAGAAAGATATAACAGGGTAAGCATTTCATGATCTTGCTAATGCCTAGGATGTAAATAAAGCTATGAGAAGGATATGGATGCAGATTTTTGATATTTTCTCTGATATTAACATTTAATACTTTGACCATTATGCTGCTTTTTGGTTATGGTTCACATTGGAATGAACTGTTTTGTAATTTGGTCTTTGGTCCTTGAATGGTATTACTATCTCTGTTTGGATGAGGATGTGAAAAGCACATAAATTTACTCAGAGAAATTCAGAGTTGAGACCACCTACTTATATGTACTTGTGTGGACATTCTACAGACACCATGAAGAAACATAAATTTGGCTTTCATTCAAATATTTTATAACAGCTTTGGTTTAAGCCTGCTGCACACGAGGGTACGCCTCGAGGGTACGCAAATGAGTATGCCTAACTTTAGGTCTATTCATTCAGAATACGCTTGCACAGTGGTTAAAAGACGTGAGCCAAATGCTCAGATCAGGCTCTCATGGTGAGAAAAGTGGCACTTGTGTAAGAAAAAATCAAACATGTTTGATATTTGAGTCATCTGCCTCGAAAGGCGAAAGACTTGCCAAAACTCACCTGCACACGTGAGAAATTAGCTGAGAAAAGTGACATGGAGGCATTTTGCTGAGCTAATTTACCCTTGTGCGCTGCAGGCTTTACTTCCTGAGGAAGTACCCTTCTTAGAAAAGCACTAGCTAGTTTATTCCTCATTTGATGCATCCTCCATTAGAGTTCATACATGATTCAATCCAAATGAATGAATTGACATGAATTGATTTTTCTTTTTTTTTCGACAGGCTCGTCCAACCACTCCTCTCATCAAAGCATTGAAACTCTTTCAAGAGAGAAGGGTATCTGCTCTTCCAATTGTGGATGAAAACAATAAAATTGTAGACATTTATGCCAAATTTGATGTTATTGTGAGTAGTTCTCACTTTTTCTTCATAAGTAAGATCATGATGAAATTGATCAAATATGTCAGGAAATTTTTGTGCTAACAGTACTAAGTTCTTGATATTAAATAAGTTGGTCATAAGCTGTGTTGGTCTTAGTCTGAAGGTGTTCCCACTTGCCTGTAGTTGTAAGCATCTTGCACATTAATGGATAGATAACAGAATTGTTTTTGATTCAGTAGAGCTGGTTTGCTTTTACATAGTAGGAGTATATTGAATCAAGGTTAGTATTTCCGAGATACTGGCTATTTGTCTTTGTTTGTAGACAGTGTCCTGTGTGACAACTACTGGCAACTGTTAAATGAATCTATCTTTAACCCAATCCTCAAGAGGTAGTTCCTTTTTGAATCTAATGGAACCGTGAATGTTTGAGAAACATTTGTGTGTTTATGGATTATACTTGACTTCTGGTGGCTCCTGCCTTATGGTGTAAGCACAACATTTTTCAATTTAGAAGGTCAGTTACAGATGTGAAAACTGTAGATGGCTTTTGGATAAAAAAAAATCCATCTTACTTTGGGACTGAGGATCAAACCTAACACTTTGTGGCTGCCAGACTTAATTGCTTTGGATGCTACCTCTTTTGTCCACTCGGCCATAGTACCTTTCCAACAGGCAGACTGATGGGTCGGGTGGGGGGGGGGGGGTGGAGGGGAGATTTCGTGGGGATTGCACTTGATAGTTACATATGCCACGTACATGTGAAACAGCATGCAAGTACATTTTTCCATGAACATTTATTATTGGGAACTGGATTCATGAAAGATGCCTTTTTTAGTTAGGTTGACCACATTATGCAAATATTCTTGTTGGTAATGGTGAATGTGAGAAAGAATTGAAAAAGTATGTGAAGATTAGTACCATTAAATAAAAGTCAGATTTTTAAGATGTTTATTGTAAAACCCCTGTCACCTTTTATTAGTTGGCAGATTCATAAAAGGAATGATCAGAAAGACACCATATTTAGTAGACAATGGTCACAATCTAATATTATTGATAGTATTCAAGTTGGCACCATGCTTGACAAGTATGTAATGGTATAAGTTTGATACCATGCATGGTAGATTGCATGGTCACAATGTCATATTACTAGTAGTATTCAAGTTGGCACCATGCTTGAAAAGTATGTAATGGTTAAAGTTTGACACCATGCATGGTTGCATGGTCACAATGTAATATTACTAATAGTATTCAAGTTGGCACCATGCTTGACAAGTATGTAATGATTAAAGTTTGGTACCATGCATGGTAGATACTATGGTCACAATCTGATATCAAGTTGACACTAAATGATGCCCATTGGGAAAATGCAAACTATCAATATCTCTGAATGGTAGTGTGTGTGTAATTTTGCTGAGATTTGAATTGTTTGTAACACAGCAGTGGGGAGAGATAGGGTAGGGTAGGGGGAGGTAACCAGACATCATTTTACAGTGTATGATGAAATTTTGAAGCACTCTAGACTCCTAAGTTGTTGTGGGTCTGGGAGTTAAAAAATTCATAAAAGTTTACATTTTGTCAAGATTTGTAGGTTGAATTAAATCTAATGTCACTGGATTGTAAAAATAATGTAGATGGTGTATAACAGGTAACTTAACCTATGTTAAGTACGCAGTATGAAGGGAAAATACACAGGAAGTAATTTTGACATGAAGTTTTCTTTCTATAAACTACAACCACAGTGTACTTGATAAATTAAGTTTGAATGCATTATCTACAGTTTTATAAACACTAAGGTTAAAAGTAGTTCAAGGTCATCAGATTGTATGATGTATTAAAAGAAATGTAATGCTAGTTTCAGATAGTCCTATGTCATTTGATCTGTGTCGTTGAAGAGTCTGTTACAGCTACTGGTGGAAGTAAAAAGTAAACATGAAGGCAGAATCTAATGGCTTAGATAATTTCTGTTCAAATTGTCACAATATTAAGTAAATAGTTTTTACATGCACATAATTTCTAAACAGCATGATGTCATTCTAATGTCTCACAGCATTTGTTAACAAAATTACATTGGGAATTATGAAACCACTGAATCCTAATCAGTTATTGCAAAATTTCTTTTTTGTTTTGAAGTTGTGCTTTAAATTGTCAATTGTTTTGCAGAATCTTGCTGCTGAGAAAACATACAACAACCTTGACATTAGTGTAGAAGAGGCTCTTAAGTTTAGGCATTCATACTTTGAGGGTGTTTCCACATGTAAAGCAGATGAGACATTAGAGGTTATTATGGACAGAATCATCAAAGCAGGGGTAAGTTTATGTTAAAAAAGGGGGGGGTGGGATTGGTTGGAGAGTGGATTGTGAGTGGAAATGACAGTGGGGATTAGAAGGGAGTGCTGGTGGATGATAGAATCAACAAATTAAATATTAAGGAGGGGGCGGATGTAAATAGTGGCTGTTGATATATTTGCCTGCAAAGTAAAGGCCCATCTGAGGTGTAAATATATTGTAGAGGAGGTTTGGGGAGGAACTCGGGTGCTGGAGGTGTTGATGAGAAAATACTAGATCTTTACTAGTCCCAAAATGTTATCAGCATTTTACAGATCTTTTTTCTGTGAAATGTGGTATTGTTTTATTAGGATATGGAAGTAATGTCAGCCAGTCTGAAAAATACTGGCATCGTATAGTTAGCAAAGCAAATGGTTTGAAAAGTGTGTTATTAAGACATATGGTAATTGTTCGCTTTTGTCAACTAAATTAGGTTGAATGTGGCTGACCTTAAGTTGTCACCCATTCCTTACACACTTGACTAAGATGCCAATTCTACACAGTGGCAGACTTAGGATGTATATCATGTAATGCTATTGTGACCCGTCATCCCATATTTTTCCCCAAGCAATTTTTTTTAATTTTTTTTTTATTTATAACTAGCATGTTTTAGTTTTTATAGGGAAATATTGCATTTGTTTTACAGAAACTTTTCATATTTTTAAACCTGCATTGAAGCCAGTGAGCCACAACTGGAAAAAAGGCAGTGGCCGGCCCAACTTAAAGCATTTGGTTACAAACTGAGCCATAAAACCTCATCTAACTAACTAAACCAACATTAACAGATACAGAATGATAGACAATTCAAAATAAGGTAGAACAGTAGCTTTCCCTTCAAGAAATAAGGCTCTTACAGGAAGAAATTCTGTTATTTGTTGCACAAACATAATTCGTTCACCAAACTTTCAAAAAGTCTGTGACTCTTATAGTGCATAATATTTTGAGGAGATACCCTATTGCTAGAGTTTATTTGTGAGACTGAACAGTTTAGTAGTGATAAACCCTTTTGCTACGTATGGTTTCGCTGCGAAACCCTAATTAACCATTGTTATATACGTAGTGTTTCACCTTAAAACCATACCACTCATTGCGTTCTGGAAAAGCTCAGTATTAACCTACGGTGTTTAACCGTGTTTTGGGGATGGAGTAAGGGTGTAATGGAGTTTTTAACTGCCGTTGTCATATCTACATCAGAAGAAAAATAGCAAGGTTTTGACCATGCCTAAATATTGATTTTCTTTAATATATTTCTCAGTATGGAGGGATGGGTCCCCTTAAGTAGTGAAAAGGTTTAAGGTTTTTTCTTTGTATGCCATGGTGGTACATTTTAAATGCAATATTTAATGTAATGTTTTGTTCCTGTTTTATTAGCTCAAACCAGCTCTAAGAGCTGTTTGAGCTATTGTGATCCGCCACCGTCACTCTGTCTATCTATCTGTCT
>WURT03092714.1:0-12661 GCA_009936505.3 Holothuria glaberrima
CATTTTATAATACTATATTGGTGGAGTTCTGTGAAGTCATTTCAACTTTTCTTTCTATATATATATATATATATATTGATATATATATATATATATAGATATATAAGTATAATATTGTGCATGTCTTGAAGACTTCCCCAGCTTCGAGACATAATAAGCATGACCCGACAACTAAAAAAGGGGAAAAATATCTGCTAACTATTAAATAGTAGCTTAAGGCTAAAATTACAAGAATATATATTACAGAGATCGAAAAGTCCATCTCATTCATGGTACTCCCATTTTGATCTAGCTTTATCTGTTGCTGAGATATAAAATGTTGAAATTTATTCACACAATGTAAAGTAGTCAATTGTGCAATAATTTGCGATGTCTTTTTAGTACAACACACGTAACCTGTTTTTTTTTCTTTAGAGATTGAAATATTTATAATTATGACCTTGTAAGATGTACAACTTTCTTGTATGTTGTACGGAATGGGCTTTTGTATTCAAGTCACCCTCTAGCGGTAGGACAGTTATCACATTTAAGCACAAGGTGCAGTGGCTTTTGGAAAAACACACAAAAAAGACAGTGGTTTGAATAGTCCACACACATTATTGTGCAATATACTATCAAAACTGAGTGAATAAGCTTTATCATTTTCTCAGCCCAGTGTGTATACAGACGGGTGGTGGGCCATTCGGAATAATTTTCCAAGTTTTTTGCATATATAATTTGAGGTAAAGATTGCTTGGATGAAACTGAGGCATGGAGAGTGACAAGGCTGGTGATATGGGATAAGCTTATAGGGACGGGGAGGGGGGACTCTAATTTAGAAAAAAGGTTTACAATTTGAGAGGTGCCCAGGACCCTCGTTGTACTAGCAAATGGGGTAAGAGTCTGCTACAATTTGTAATGACTATTTTTTTTTTCTTTTTGCAAAAGTGAATCAAGGGTGGTTTCTTACAAATAAACGCCTGACCGGGAATGATGCATCGTTCTTTGTTTTTATGTTTTTGTCCGACATTAATTTGCATAGTGCAACAATTAAACAAATACAGGATAGCTAGATCACCGAGGACAACCTCCTCCTTGAGGATATTCTTATTGTCGCTTCATATAAACGTCTAAAACAATACAGTTTTTTGCCCAACGCTTCCATTCTGCCTACTGGTTTCCCATTCTTGCTTCCAGGCTGTAGGACATTTGGGTAAAATTATTGTTAAAAAGCAATCGAATACCTCACAATAATCCACCCTCCCCTCCTTTATCAAGCCCCTTGCAATGTCAAACCCGGCCAGCTGTTAATCATTTGAAATAAGAGAAAAGACACACGGTAATTTTCATTGTCTATAAATTGCCTTTTTATAAATTGCTTTTTGGGGCATTACCATCTGGACCAAAACTGGAGCATCTCCTCTGAACCTCACCAGAGGGCTGATGAGATATCCCCTGGACCCTTAGCCGTGAGGTAAAGCTTTTCGTAGTTTAAACAATGTAAAAATCTTGAGTTTTCATCACAACACTCCTACCCACCAAGCCTAAGTCTATTGAAAATCACTTAAAAAGCTGTTGTAAGAAGAAGGAACCGAAAACAAACAGATGCACAAAAGAGCAAAATTTAGTCACCATTTGGTCACATGAACAGAAAACAGGACATCCATTATTCCTTTCTGCCCGGCCCCTGAGTAGCTGTCATAAAGTCCCAATTACCCCTAATAGATTTTCATGGTTACTGTTGCTATGGCGACCGGTAGAGGAAAACTTGTCTCCTTTTCAAAGGTAAACTAAGTACAACATAACATCTCCCTTACGCACTGTGTGTGGGGGCGAGATAAAGAATAACGATATCATTGTTTTAGCCCCAAACGGGACAGAACCTGGCATCACAGATGTTATTAGTATATGACTGATAAAC
The DNA here is from genome assembly GCA_009936505.3 of Holothuria glaberrima. NCBI lineage: Eukaryota > Metazoa > Echinodermata > Holothuroidea > Aspidochirotida > Holothuriidae > Holothuria > Holothuria glaberrima. The sequence goes on from WURT03092714.1 coordinate 1,901, forward strand.
TTTGTTTACATTTGACATTTTGTTACTTTCTGTGATTTGAGACTGTGGTTAAAGGATTTTTTTTTATTTATTTATTATTTATTTTAAGAGATACCTTTATGTTAAAATAAATTTAAATGGTAAAACATGGAAACTAAGACATGCACCCATTCACTATTAGTTTCGCAGATTTCTTGTACATATGATTTCCTTCAGTTTGACATCTCGTGACATTGAATTTTTGTATCCACCAAAAATAACAAACATAAGACTTAACAGGACATGCACATATCAGGTACCACTTCCTTGTAGCCCAGATAAGAATGGAATTCATACCTCGTAGTGATTTGATAATCTCTAGACGACTATACGAGTCATGGTTTTGAGATATTTTAAGCTGACGGCCAAATGCATACACATCTACGCTTTTTTCGCTGCACGCCAAGGTGCTATTTCTAGCAGGATTATTAGGGCATATTATTTACATACATGTAACATATCCTATTCCTAGTCGTTTTCATAGCGTGTTACATTTATTCAGGACTTTTAAGCTGTATAATATATTGTCAAAGAAACACAACCATTGTTTTGAGTAACAACCGGTGGGCTGTTTCTTCTTCAGCCGCGTAGGTGAAGGCGATGCCAAAGTTTTAATTGTTTCGTTATCGATTATGTTTGAGGCAGTCACTTATGGCCAGCTTCTTGTAGGTGAGGGAGGAGGGGTTCGAGATATAGGAAGGTTGACGAAAGGATTAAGGAAGCCACAAAAGTCGCAATTGTCAAAGATCAGTGTGTGAATGACAGCCTCTTGTTTAGGACAGAAAAAAGTAGTGATTATTAGAGTGCCTAGACATATTGCCAAGGGGAGGATTTGTAAGTGACTCAAGTGTAAAACAATGATGCCCCCAAAAAATCACATTTTTGGCTCTTTCCCGGAGTGCTCTAATAGAGAGTTGTCTCTGAAACACAACAAGGACAAGAGGTGGTCCCTTGGTTCCAAGCCCAAAGGGTTTTTCAATCGAGTCTATTGTACGCTTGTAGAGTTATTATAAAGTGAAAGGTCCCTGTTTATTAATACATCTGAAAAGAATAAAGATGCTTATTAGTTCTCTTCCACCCATAAGAACATTTACCCATTTTATTTATCCTCATCCCCCTTTGCAAAGCTGTTCTTGTGAACTTTCGTTTAAACTAAGTATTAGGTACCACATTGGTTTTAATAAAGGGCTTGTTGTACTTTACTTGTAAATTGCAAATCAGCTGAAAGCTCCATGCTAGGATCCTAATTTCGTGACTACAATAGAGACTGGACGGCTTAGCAAACTAGATACCATTATGGGCCCTTTGACAGACCCTTGAACCCCACGCCTATCTGGGAACGCTCCAACAACTAACGAGGCCAGCCAAGTCGAAACTGCTCGCAGGTATTGTTCATTCGTGGAGACTGATAATCAGGACACTTCTAACGTTTAACTATGACCCTCTTCCTGTCCACCCACTCAGTTTCAACCCATTTCCCCATTAGGACTATTCTGGAATGTTAAATACAGAATAATGAAACAAGTTTAACAATTGTTTGTTGTTCGTCATGCTGCGTTTGGGTAGTATCCGTTTCTAAAACATTACACCTCAGTCTCCCCGACCCGACCGACTTAAACCAATTGATTAGAAAGTGAGCCGTAAAACCTCAACTAACTTAGTCTTCCTTGAGCACGTCATATGAGCTTACTGTTAGTGTTTTTGTCTTGCTACAAAGAGTTTCCCGAGATGAGATGTTTCTGTTGCAGAAATAACAACTCTTCATGATTTATCTATCACGTTGGTAAGACCCGTTTCTCATCGTTACTGTATTGCACGAGATAACGTGTATGACTTTTCTTTTGTTTTCACAAAATGTTAACGGCCATGCCTTCCTGTTCGTGCATTCATTCAAGCTCTATTTACTTTACGATTCCACACACCACTTCCCAGTTCAATCCATGTTTTTATTTACATCAGATTCCCTTGATTCGTTATCACAAAACGCTGACCGTCACAAGACGGTTACATGGTATACACATTTTATCATCTTTGGAAGCCCAGTATTTGAAGGTTACTTAGCTGATCATGAAATACGTGCACATCAAGTACATGTTATGCCTGCCCACCAAGATATAATTGTAACAGGACAGCTACAATTTTATAGACTGGCTTTTCATACACATACTGACGTCCCCGATATTCTTCCTCATGCATGAACCATCATAATTATCTTACAAGCCCGTTTTGTTTGCATAGTATAATGATGCCACTTCATTTTATGATAATAGGTCACAGGTGTGCCATGGCCTGTGTAGTTTTGAGTTCATGGGATTCTGTTTTCTAATCTTACCTTCAATTCCATCACCATGATGACTGATTTCAAACTTCGGAAACGGGATCCGGTCACGACAATGTAACCATGTTTGTGGTACTATATTACCGTAATGATATTGATTGTTTGAATTATTTTCACATTGATTGGAGCTTGAAGGGTTAGTGTTTTGTAATGAAGTTGTGATTAGTATTCGACCTTCACCACTCCGGAAGATTTCCACCTTTGGAAGAATGTACTTTCCCCGGTCGGGCAAAAATAATTCATGGGAGCCCATGTTTTCTCTATTTTACTCACAATTCCATGGGTTCTTAGCGTACATTGTACGTTGCGAATGTAAGGAAAAGACAAAAAATGCTTGTTCGGTAGGTTTATTGTCATAGCTACCGAAAAGCCAAGTCCTAATCGATGTTTAACACGCGGTTTTCGAGAAAAATGCAAGTTGTTGAGTGGTTTTCATATTTGCTAAACCTTGTCTGTAATAGACTAGAAAGCGTGTATAATGTGTTGCATATGTTATCTCCCATTCGGCAGAGTGTCGTATTCTCCAAAACAGGAGAATCTCCAGGACTTTTTACACTAGTCACTATTGCTGTTTCTGAACCTGGGTGGGTGCGACATTTGAGAAGATGGAACTCAATTCAAGGAAGCCTGTTCAAGCGAATGTAAAGGCGGTAGAACAATGTCACCTCATCATGCCCTAAGTCTGCGTAAATTGCACCTTTTTTGCGTCCTAGGTTTTGTTTAAATGTGATGTTCTGGAAGATGTTCCCCTACCCTTTGACAAATTATTGTTGATTTAAAGTTCCTTAGTTCAAAATGGTGCCATCTTTGGGTTTTTCTTTCTTTTTTTTTTTTTTTTTTTTGGTAACTGATTATTTATGGCTGGTACATATCCATAATATAGTAATTCTAATCTTTGATTAGGGGAAAGAGAGTATGTTGTCTAAAAGAACGATACATTGTCAACAAACCACCTGAAGCCCCTCTACTACCTTAAAAGTGGTCGTGAGACGGAGTGTAAGCCGTGACGAATGCGCGCGAAGTGCGCCGAAATTTTTTATTAAATAATATTTCCATGACAAAACCTACATTCAGGCTCTTCATCGAGACACTTTTAATTGCCAAACAAACCTACATACCACCTAGAAAGCCAATCCTTCACCTGGCCATTCCTTAACAGCTTTTAACTTTTTCTGCTGTGCTCCTCCGAAAATTGCTATCGAAGGATATTGATGATAAGAACAACATTAAAGCAAGGTTTGAAGCGCGCGCAACTCGAAGGATTTGCAAACATTTTGCTAGTTTGAGAACCTTTTTCAGCTTAGACAAAGATAACAATAGATGCAGCAATCGGTCGAAAACACACCTTATCCTACCCCCTACAGAAATCTATAGCTTACGTGCCTTTTTGAGATCATTTTAAAAAAATTTAGAATTTAATTCAGAAATCAATGGGGGGAGGGGCACGCGCTCCCATGCCCCCGTGCCGTCGGCACTGATCGATAGCATGATTGTTTTCGTCCTCAAGTTGGAGAAGTTCCCACCCATCTCATGCCTGATTCTAGAAAGTAACGAACTACCAATCAGAAAATTTACACATTTCATCAGACCTTTGTATAGCGAAAAACTTACAAGGAGCTTCCAAATGCCTATCATTAATATTAGTCTACGTATTGTCCATGTATTCCGCGGGAAAACATTTCCCCTTATAACTTGTTTAGTTAGTTAGATGAGGTTTTACGGCTCAGTTTCTAACCAATTGGTTTAAGTCGGGCGGGCCATGGCCTTTTTCCCAGCTAACTGGCTTATTTCCCCAACTCTTATAAAACCCTCACTGCCAAATTTGACAGTGCGACTGTAAGTTATAGTCCAAGAAAATACTGACAATACCATTTCAAGGTATACTTGCGGAACCTGGGAAGGGCGATTTCCGGCGATGTAGGGGCTATTTTTATTCCAAAATTTTCTTGCACGCTCCGCGCCAACTAATAGTGGCGCTACGCTTAGACAGTCTTCCCAAATTTCTCAGACCCCTAGTCCAAAATTCTGGATGCATCGCTACATGCGACGTCAGATAGTGCAACACCTAACCTAACTTTTATATGTTTAAATCGAAATTTAAATGAAAAAAGCTGGCAGCAACGTCGCAGCTGAAGGGTTCATAATCCTTAAGTTAAAAAACATACAATGCCATGGGGTGATATTCCTCTGATAGATACCCATTAATGCCTGTATTCACTCGCAGTATATGAATAACACATTCTCATCGTTGCGCAAACAAAAGCTGTCAGATAAATTTACTGTTGCCGACTTGCATGCATCCTCTTGTAGGCACAAAACTAGTGTGCTGGATGGGGATGGCGGTCAGGGAGTAACACGGTAGTCTTGTTGAGCTTCTTTTTGCCCCTTCTGTTTTTTGAGATGCTTTTTGTCTCATTTTTAGCGGAACTCCGACTGGTGCGGGAAGGTGCTTCCGCACCCCCGCACCCCAGCCTACGCCCCTGTGCAGTACACGGCTGAACAGTCCTTTTCTGGAGAGCAAATACTGCATGAATGCCAGTTTCTTCACATTGTCGATTGTTGCCTTCTTTTCTACTTATTGTAGTGGTAATTCGATTTGCGTGGCTTTCTTATTCCGTTTTATTTCTATGGAATCTTATACTTGCTCCATTTCTTTTTCAAATCTTCCGATAGTTCTGGACTGAATTAACTGTTAACTTTATACTCGAGTGTTGTACTGGCGCTTCAATTTCTCTTTCCTTCACATCATTTACCTGGCTGGATCCAGGATTTCTGAAAAGGGGTGGGGGCGAAGTTGTTAGACCTGTGAATGATGGCACTATACCATCTAAGCGGAGCGCCACCATCAGTTGGCGCGGAGCGTACAAGAAAATTTTTGGCTTTTCAAACCCTCCCGATGGTCGGAAGTGGCACTTCTCATATGTTATTTTTGCATTTTCTGCTTTATATAATTTCATGTCTCAACTCTCAACATTAATTTTTCCACAAGTTATTAACAGAGGACAGTTATCATAGGCACAGTGCCTTACTACAATGCATCCTGTTCAAGGCCTCTAATCAGATCTTTGTAATCATGTACTTACTTCCGTCCCGTAGCCAGCTTTTAACCCTAATGAAAAAAATGAATCCATGAAGAATGCTAACATATGTTTCTCAGCGAAGCGCCACCATCGGTTGGCTCGGAGCGTACCAGAAAATTTTCGGCTTTCAAGCCCCCAGATGGCCGGAAACGGCACTTCCCGAGTGTTCTAAGCAAGAATATGTACAGGAGGGGGTACCGTAACTGTACCTACATTCAAATGTATGTATTGAGAGGATGATATAACGTCGTATGGCATGTGGAAATACAGTATTGTTGTTGTAGGTTCGACTTGGTTCCGGTGGGGCAATTACCGATCTATACTACTGTTGAATCTGACAGAAAGGATTAGGAAAGATCTCACCTTCTTGGCCGCGCTACTCAGCATAAGAACAGCTTACTGGTCGAAACTTGACAAGTTTAGTAGTTAGTTCGCGGTTCCACGGCTAACGCTTGCTGCAGTGGTTCGCAGTCGTTTGACGCATGGACCGCCTGTTTTTTTTTTTTATTCCTCTCCGATATGGGTATTTTTTATTTTTCAAAATTCCACGAAAACTGTGAAAATCAAAGCTGAGGTTAGAACAGGTTTAACGTCGGCCTCGAACTTGCGAACGGAGTATGGCCTTTCATATTCCAACCTCAAAATTGGGAAAGACAACCATAAGTTCGTTAGTGAAAAAAGGAACGTGGCTGGATTCTAACAGTTTGATTGGTCGACGGCCCTCCATTTCTGTTGAACAAACAAAGCTAGACTTTGACAAACAAGTCAAGGCGTGGCAAACACAATCATGTGTAGTAAGATAGCATGTGTGTGAATTGCCCCAATCGACGTTCAAACTGATCTACTGTGCGCTATGACTCCCATGCTTCGAGGTTGTTAATTACAGCTTCATCCTCTATCACTTCACTCTTTGTCCTTCTCTCTATCTCTTCTCCTTTCCGTTTTTTCTCTATTTTTTCCCTTCCATTTTTTTTTCTTTTTTTTGCATTTTTAAAAAAGGGGGAGGGGCCGGGTTGGCTCCCTAGATCCGCCCCTGTTTACACATATCACTAAAGTCCTGTTTGTTTCTTAGTTCTCAATTTCACTCTGAACGGAACAAACTATTCTCTCTGTTTCGTCCTTTTCCTCATCGTTTACACGATCTCGTCTCTGATTGACAAATTTCATTTCTTTACTCCATTTTTATTTCATTTCGTATATCTGCAGCATCCTTTGTTTTCCATTGGCTACAGGTAAACTTAACATATGCCTCATGTTTCCTCGTTAAATGGCCATTTTCTTAGCTTTTGTCTGCCTTAACTTTCATATCTGCAGCGAGCACTTGTCTGCTAACTCTTGCCAATTCTGTCACCTCATGAATATTGTGCCCTTGATGTTAACCAAGTATTAAAACAGGCCCGCAGTCAAGGATTGGGCCAAGGGGAGGGGACACCCCTTGACTTTTTTCGCCCCCTAGAAAGATTTCAAGTTGCCATTGACTTAATACATTTTACACATTTTGCCCCCTGAAAATTTGTTCGCTCGGAAGCCATTTCGCTCCGTTCTGAATCTTGTCTGGCTACGTGTTTGTATACAAGTCACACAAACCGTAAGATTAATACAAGTCTTACAACAAAGCTCAGACTGTTTTGAGTTTACGTGCTATCTTGGGTCATTACTCTTGCAGACTAGTTTATTCGGTTTGATATTGTTTGCTTCAATATATTCTAGGGTTAGTGTGCTCTGCTTGCAGTGGAGTCGCCAAGGGGGGCCCAGGGTCACATGTTCCCCGAAGATTGGCTGTGCCTCCGTGTGCCACTAAACGAGATTTTGGGTATGAAATAAATTATGCACAAACTCACCATTCACGCATATGTCGATATGAACAGGAGGATCCACTGTCACTTACCAATTAACACCTACGACCAAAATTTTACAAAATGTTCTCAAAATGCCATTTTGCGGAGCTGTTTGCGTGCATCTATTTGTTGACCTGAACGAAGGACTTCCTTATTGTGAGATGTAATCCACAGCTGTTGTTTCAATCTTTGTTTTTAAAAGCTATGAGACTACTGGGGCTTTGAATTCCCTCCCTTCAATACAATGCTCATATCGATTATCTTTTAGTCAGATCTTATGTTCAAAAACTAAAAAATGCGAAATTACCTTCTTTTCCACATTTTCTTCCTAGTCCCGGGTCTGCAGCCATCAGATGTACCTTGGTTTGCTCCAACTGGAAGGCTTCCTCTAAGTGGTATATCGAGAAGGTTATTGTCTCAATATTAACTCCTTCTGGGTAGCATGGGTGGATTTATTTTTAAACTCAGTGCAAACATTAACATGATCTGCTGTCCCCATTCATATCCCACATCATTAAATTGTTAGTGCGAGTTAAGCTTACACAATGGTCGAATTTTGATTTCTGTTTTTGTGGCCTGCTTAAGTACGCAGCAATGACATGTTGGAGACAGCAAAATGCTTTACTCTAAAAGTCACATTTTTGATAAATACCCTAGAGCCTCCGCATGGGCTGCATCTTTTGGATCCCAAATGGAGTGTTGTCCATGGACCTTACCAGGGCTCTGTAGTGGGCTCCTGGTGCCTAACGCGAACATGGGGAGCCCTGCCCGTCACTAAGATGCCTAGAGTGACGCTCAGTCCTTTATTTTGGTGTGCCTTTCTGGTGGATCGCTAGACTCTCCCCAGTAGCCCCACTTCGAAAAGTCTGCTGTTGGTAATTTAAAACCTTATTCTCCATATGTTTATTATGACAATCTTTGCACAGAAAATCACCACATTTGAAGCAGTAAGTCAGACACTACAGATGTTCTGAGCAATTATCAGTCGTGTGTTTCCTTACTCTACAATGACTTCTGAGTCTCTAGGCCCATAATATTCAACAGGTTTTTTTAATATTAAAGTCCGTTTGAAACACGTCAACGCCATATGGTGGTATTTGTATACCTTCCCTACAACGGGGAAAACTGTAGATACCGTAACGTGTTTTCAACAAGCTATTAATACACTCATTGCAAAACCTATGAAGATATGGCAACAATGTTGGATTCTTCAGCTGTTTTAACTACCCTTACATATTGACGGCAAATCTACTCCTAATGACTTTTCGATTACTATATTGATAAATCAGATCTAAACAGAGGAAACCTAACGGCATTGACCTGTTCACATGTCAAAAGCTTCAAGACAATTGTAAGTGTACAGGAGAAATTGGTACAAATCGCATTCTTTGAAACCCTTCACTGTCATCATGTTTGTTTTGCCATCAAATAAAAGTTGGTAGTAAAATACATGCAAATACATACTTTTTATTTACTTTAGTAAATTCTATGTCAGCTACCTGACGTCGTCTCATTTTATTTGTAAGTTGCCGCTCGTTCTGGTTGCTGGTTCTGAATCCTGCGTTAAAAGTTAGATGGGCACACGCTGTATGCACGTGACCTCACTTAAGTAACTTCGAGGAGTTGTATTTCATCTGCACTTTATACTCGCTGAGTGTACTTGGTATTTTGCCATAAATAGCTATTGACAAAACACCGTCAGGCGATATAACTTAAAACTATTTTGACCTTTGACTACTTTTATTTACAATATTGTAAACCACATACCTGAATATCTGAATACTTATCTTGGCAAAATAAACCACAGGTACGTTGTGCATGGGAATTCCGTCGGGGCCAATAAACTTAGTCGCTTAGTCTGTAGCTATGGTAATTGCTAGGGAAACATCGCGAGGCAGTAAACTAAAAGTCACTTCAAGAATAAAAATGCTCTGTAAAAAGTCTTAAGGTTCCGAATTCTGTCCCATATAAAGAGACAAGGCAATGTATCAGTTTCAATGACTCTCAAACAGAGGCGTTCTTAGTAGGTTTCCCATTTAATTACATTATATATATATATATATATACATATACATATATTCGTGACAGTGTAAACTAGTCAATGGTAGAGTGCTCAACTTGTGAAAAGCGCTAAAATAATGAAAGGCCGTGACTATAGGGCACCACAACACAGCTTTACAGTACTGTTTCGTAAGGCCCCAGTTTAGTGGGTCCTCACTATTCAGAAGCCTAATGTAAAATGGCGTCAACATAGGTTTAGCGTTGGTTTGTACGTGCCCTTTTGGAATCGTACTTTGAATTGTTGTGCCCCTTTTTTAAAAAAAACGGACCAATTCGGGAGAACAAAAATATGTTACCTATTGGAATAAGCAGATGTTTATTTCTTTGTCTGCAAGAGCTGATGAGGTCGTTTCTTGGCTAAAGGAGGTTTGTGTATGATGGAAAACTTTTCTTCGAGGCAGAGGCTGCAAGCTTTCGACGATGTAGTGTAGGCACGGGCTTTACTTATAAGCTTCCATTTCACAGAGTAATTGACACTAGCATCCTTTAACTTCCAAATGTTTTCACTGAGTGTTGTTGCGTTTCTTTTGTCTTTGTGATTAAAGCTGGACTTTTTGGCAGAGTAACTGGTTTTGAATGTGTTTTCTGTTAAAGCGGTGTACGATTCGTCTTTGTGGTTGTCATGTCGTGTTACGGTGGCCTGGGATACTATCAACTATAATCAGGTATTGTATCAATTATAAACAGGTATTGCATATCTACAGTGCAATTCCATGGCCAGGGGATCGATGTAAACTTTTCCAAATTTTTCAATCATGGATTCATTGCAGAGGAACGATTTCGCTCAACTTTTTCATTATACTGTTTTTCTACGAAACATTTGTTCGCAAACAAGTAATTGTTATTCATAATTTTACTGATTCATTTTTGTTTTCGGTACCCCTGTGAATACCGCTTTTGCACGATCGGTTCCTGTCACTATTAAAAATAGTCGACACATGTAGCTAATAAGGACACAAAATCAAAGAGGTTCATTTTCTTGTATGTCTAACCATTTTTATTTCATTTAATCCCTTGCATATTTCCAATGACTTACAAAGATGTTTGTACAAGAAAGACCCAGAGGTTTAGCCTTACACATTTTCCCGATTCAAGTCCATAATACTCGCAACCAAATCTATTTGTCCATTCAAACGTTGCCATAGGTTATTACCTTAGTGAATGAATATTTACAGTAGTAGTGTCACCCCACTTCATGGACGCATCCCATATAGTTAAATACCCTTCTTACTCCACTGAAACACTGTATGACTGAAGCATAACAGCCCTATGTGCTTACATCACTGTCTAACAGTACAAAAAAATTCATGACGTGACTTTTAAGGCCTGTATACACGAGCAACATTTCTAAACATTCTCAAAACACTTCACTTGCAACAAACCCAAAACACGCTTGTTTTCGGTTTGTTGCACAGTGTAGACAGGG
>WURT03092725.1:0-12661 GCA_009936505.3 Holothuria glaberrima
AAGCCTCCCGGGTCCGCCGCCACTGGCTCATATATGGCTGAAAATGTTCATAATTTGGCGAATTCAGCAGCAGTAGGAATCCTTCCTTCGTCACGACGTAAAGGGCCGTCCTGGGGGAGGGGTTTACGGGGAGGGCCTCCCCTTTGAGAAATTTTTATTACTTTAAGGTTGGTTGATGCAAAATGGTGCTATGTTTGGGATATTTTTTGAGCTGCTCATATATGGCTGGGAAATGACAATAATTTATTGTGAATTCTAATTTCTGGTTGGGTGAAAGAAGAGAGTAAGTTGTCTTAGAGCAAAATACGTTGTCAACAAACCTCCTGAAGACCCCCTTTTTGGTTTCTTACTGTCTTTCATGTGGACAAATTTTTTTCGCAAAAGTACGTGCGTGGAGTCAACAGAAATATTTTTGGACTATTTCGAAGATTTTCCTTTCCTTCATTGTGCACTAAAAAAGGTATCTAAGGCTGGAAGATACCTGGAAGTTCTGGATCAATTATATAAAATTAGGCAAGGACATCATGCTTCTTACCTGTCATCCAAATGATAATATAGAGAATGACGCCAAGCACTTTACATCTATCGGATTTTTACTAATTTTGAACGAAAACCCCAGACGAATGGCTTCCAGTCTGATAGGTATAGCAAAAGGAACGAAGGACTAAAAAGCGCATTTCACACTTTCGCACTTTTTGGTCGTGAGTGTATTAACAATCACCATCTATACCGATAATGGCTGCGCGAGAAACGCTCGGCATTTTTTTTTTGACAAATTCATAGCGTCAAATACGTACTTTCAACCTTCCACTGTATACTACAAATTAGATTGAAAGATCCCATATTGATGCGAGGCCCTACAGATGTTTGGAGATGTATCTCTGTTTTTCAAAAAGTGATGTGATCGGAAGAGTTCCATGTTTAATAACCTTAATAATGGTAATGAGATGAAACGCAAACAGTGACGCATGCGCGCTAAGATGTCAAAGGACAGTTTTAATTCGATTTTACATGGAGAAAATAATGTTTGGTATTATTCTCACTTGATCTAGTTGGAAAATAGATACAAAGTTGACATAGGCTCAGCCGGAAAAATATGCTAGACTGAGGAATCAGAAATTCCAACTGGTACTTCAGATTTTCCGACTACCGTCGCTCTGACGAACTTTGGGGGTGAGACACCCCCACACCCCCCGGTCGCGACGGCCCCGTGAGTTATACCAGGGAGCTCCCTGGTTATATTCATGGCCGTATGCAATAGATGCAGAGTCACGGTGCCGCCCTAACTCCCAACCCACCAAACGTTAAGCTAATTTTTATAACAACGACCTGAGTAATTTTTCGAGATTCTTTCAATAAAGAATTTTAAGATAAAACTTGTAAGGCACGGAAAGTTCTATTTCTGGCAATATTGGACAGATGTGCATCGTAGGGGGAGGGGGCGTTGAGCAACCGTCCCTTCCTTTGGGGTATTTTTTCTTATTTTCCTCTACCTACTTCGCTATACTCCTAAAAGTGTCATTTTTCAGTGCGTTTTGCGTGCGTTCATTCTATTAGTACTACTTCTCTCCCTTTCACTTTCTGCAGCATTAAGCCCCGGAAAACCTCAGAATAATCCAACCTCCCCTTCATTTCTCAAGCTCTCTGCATCATCAGTCCCGGTCAGCTGTTTAGTCATAAGAAGTGAGGCTACATTCGCGTCAAGCTATGTTTCATTTCAGCATTTTCTTGGGAAGACCCGCGGAGACTTCTCGCCTTTAACCTTCACTCTCACAAAGTGAGCCGTTGATGGCATTGCAACGACCTTTTTTTCAAAATCGTGGATCCCCACACAACAGTTAGTACATGGACATCCAAGGACGAAAACCTTTTATTTGAACCCTCTGTAAAAATGTCAATATTTTGCCGTAATTTTCTTTAAAATGTGCTCAATAGGTCGCACTAAATTGCATCTAAGGGTCCTCAAATATTCAAAAATTTTCCACCGGGGAGGTGTTACATAACGAAAAGGAATCTAGTCTAGTCTTATATTTACGTTGTTTATTTGAAACCCAAAATGCCGGACTGCTCGTTACCCAAAACACCAGATGACATGAAATGACATCAGATTTACACTGTTGGATTTTAGAAACGGCTTGTTTGTACCATGGAAATCTCTGCCTTACTGAGACATTTGCATGTGGTCCCTCTCTTTTAGCTCTAAAACGAAACACGTGACCGCTGTATGTTCTATCTTATTACAAAAAATGATATTACTTGTCCTATCTAGAAACAATCTCATTAGTCCGTCACCTTTATTGGCGTTACTCCATGGCCTTCGCCTCTCTCTCTCCCTTTAACGCTAGGCTCTGACGACTGAAACACCTTGTTGACCGACTGTTTTTGTGTACCCGAAGCAGACCGGTAGCCAAGGGGGGGAGGGGGAAACCCCCTGAAAATGTGTTCGCCCCCAAGAGAAGTTTCAAGTTGAAACTGACTGGCCCCCTGAAAAAAATTGTTCTCACCCTGGAAGCCATTTCCCCCCCCCCCCCCATCCAGTACCTTGTCTGGCTACGTACTGGCCTGATCTGAAGCGCGTGCCAACTTTTTTGTTTGGTTCCACACAAGTTCCGCTCCAATAGCTCTTTTCAATGTCAGGTTTGCTTCAGATAAAAGCTTTCTCTGAATCTGGTTGTCGTTGATTCCGCATACCAGTCTATCAGGCAACATGTCATCCAGTGTTGCGCCAAAATTGCAAGTATTTGTCGATGCCCTTAATTCAAACATATAGGTGCTAGCTGATTCTGTCTGATTTCTGTTGCGACTGTTAAACTTAAGTCTCTGGAAGATTTCCGACTTACATGAGCAGTCGCTCCTCATGTTAATATACCACAAGAGGGACACCCCTCCCCCTTATATCCCTCCTTCAGAACGGAGGTCCTAAACAACGTTTACCCCAGTCGGGAACAGCTTCATACGCCTCTGCCTAATAATATACAATTTTCAAGAATTTCATGCAAAATTACAGTACTTTGTGTTTTCATCTTGATTTCCAGGTGCCAGAAATTCAAATTCAACAGTGTTAAATTCCAAAATTTCCCTCACTGTGGGGCACTAAGACCCTTTAAAGGGCACTAAAGGGGGCATGAATACTGAGTGAATTGTAATGTTCGCCTTCACACATTTATGTGAAAGAAAGGGGTTGAAAAGGAAAACATGGCGCATTTAGTGGAAATATTTGGGGAGAAGAAATGGAGAACACTTTTCTATCAGGTTGGGAAATCTAAAAGAAATGGTTCAGAAGCCATGACTTTAATCGTGGAAAGGCATTTTTGATCTACCTACACTTCTCTGACCGATTTTTCTAGCTAAGTCACTGACTCAGGCGGTAGGGGATTATGTGGCTCGAACCTTTCCCCCATTACTGTCACTCAAAACATTAAAACTGATCAAAATGCGCTTAACCTGTAGGTTTCAACAGTGGTAGATGGGGTGGTGTGTTTCCATGGAGGAAGTGGCATTTGGAGAGATCTAGGAGGTATTTTAGGTGATTTTTTGTGGGCTACATGCCAACTGATGATGACGCCCCTTTTACACGAAGCTATGGAGTATGAAGTTTGAGATTCCGACTTCTCCACAGAATACCCTAGGTGCCCCTGCTGGTGACATTAGACAGTCCTCGGATAATCGAATCTAGAGATTTTTAAGTGTAAACCACGTCTGTCAGTCAGCAGACCGTCATTACTCTTTCCTTCAATCCGTGATATTCTGGCCCAGAAACATTTGTATAAACAGACCTAGTTCTCCATATACTCAGACATTAGCAAACGGTGTTTGCAGTCTTCTGAGACTTGGAGATATACTACGCTATTTATTTGGACCCTGACAAAGAATAATGAGATTTCGTTTGAAGAATGAGCTAAGCCACCTTGGGTAGGTCACAGGCCCGTAGCCAAGGGTGGTCAAGGGGGTGGCGAAGCCCCTAAAATTTTTTTCGCCTCTAGAGAAGTTTAAAGTTGTCATTGACTTAATACATTTTTACACATTAGCCACTTGAATATTTTCGCCTCCTGGAAGCCATTTCGTTCCTCTTCAGTAATTTGTCTTGCTACGTGCCTGGTAGGCCAGCATTAAAAGAGAGCAAGGGTGGCGTCAGGATTTGCCCGACAGGTGGCAGTCACCTGAAGCCCCAACAAAGCGAAGAGTTGTCGAAAGGAAGTCGATAGTAAAATTTAAGGGGTGGAAAGCGGGGGGGGGGGGAATTTTTGGGTGTCTGTCTAAGAAAATATGATAATTTGGGACTTTATTAAAGTTTATTTGCGAAATGAGTTTTTAGTGAGGACAACTGGAAAACTGAGTTTCGTTGGAGGAGTTGCCCTAATTTAGAGCAAAATCAAGTACATGACTGGCCGTCGTCGAGGCTTATATGGTTTATAGTACTCATTACCGACGGAAGCCATGGTCCCTTGCCCCCACCTGGCCTTATCACTGAAAGAGTTTCACTT
Organism: Holothuria glaberrima; assembly: GCA_009936505.3. Lineage (NCBI taxonomy): Eukaryota > Metazoa > Echinodermata > Holothuroidea > Aspidochirotida > Holothuriidae > Holothuria > Holothuria glaberrima. The sequence continues at coordinate 4,485 of WURT03092725.1, forward strand.
CCAAGTTTGACCGTGATTAGAAAGTCCGACGACATGTTATGTCAGACGTCCCAACGACCACAGGCATGTATGGTCTGATCTTCAATTTCTTTTTTGGGGGGGGGTATGAGAGGTGGAGTCACGTTTTCTCTAGAAAAACCTGTGCTTCTCGTGGAAATTACAAGTTTTCTAGTAACCAATTTATTAGAGAAAATGGTTTTACCCTTACCCCAGCTCCAGGGGGTTCCAAAACCCCTGGCTCTTGCACCAAGGCTTTGCCAACAACATTTCAAATATTACACTCAGAATCGATGCCAAATCACTATAATTTACTTGATGGACGGTACATCTTTCGTCCAAGTCCGTAACCAAAGGGGTCGGGCAAGGGGGAAACGCCCCTCCTAAAAACTTTTCTCCCCGTAGGAAAAAAGTAATACAACCATAATGCATTTAAGTAAATTCTATTCCCCTAAAATACTTTTCCCCACGTGGGCACTATCTCACCCCCTTGAGAACTTCGGCTACGATCTTCCTTTCGTCCCCAATATTTGCTGAACAAATGGATTATTATGCTGAAGTTTATGATCAGGAGGCAACTGTGACCATCACAGAATGATAACCTCATTTTTTACCAATAACCACAGACAAATGTGTACATATATGTTTACGTATATGTAGGCTATAGGCATAATCGATCTCATGTTTACATATGTATGTTACATAAGAGCTCCTCGGTGTAACATATCACAGCCTTTCTGTGAATTTGGAAACAGGTTTTCTAGCTTGGGGATTGCCGGAGAGAAAGAATTAATTAAAAACCGTGTTGCTCAGCTGGGGTAAGTGCTAGGTCGCAGACTTCGTCGAGTTTATAATCAAAAGAAGTTCACTAGACAGACATCGAAAAGCATTAATATTGCTAAAAACAAGTGTTTTTGTAATTGCACGCCAGCATTTCAAATCATTAGGTGTCATCAGATGAAATTATTTAAAAATGAATTTGTTGCCCATTTTTAACCATGGTTCCAAACAAATGGCCTTTCTTTCCACATTACACTTCCATGGCTGTTCACCACATCACAGTTGTAAGAAAGGAATTGTTTTGATCTCTTTCTCTTCTTCATTGATAAGCAAATTGCTATTATCTTACCAAAGCATAAATAGCAATGTACATGTAGATTGTCAAAGAATAGTACAACATGCTACGAAGTTAAAGGTAAGCACATGGAAGCTAATGGTCATAAAAAAGTTGGAAAGCTTATGAGGATGCATTCTCAAAGCCTCCCTACTTAAGATCCTCAAATATCTTGTCCGATAGTTTGTCTCTGAAATTTGTGCTTTTAAAAACAAGACTTCGCTGGTTCAATGATCGTACAACCTAGGTGTGTAGCTCACGCCTGAAGAGTAATTAAACCTGTTTATTAAGGAAAATCGTAATCGATAAGTATCGTGTAGGAGGGAAGATTCCTTGAACTTTAATAGCCTCTGACAAACACCCTGCTTCCTCTCTCAAACCTTCATTTACCTAGATTTTATTTTTTTTTTACGAAAGATCTTCACTGTAATTATTTACAGCTAGTAATATTGTGTATGGAGCACGTACGGGTTAGTTCATGCATGGAAGTGATCCGAGGTAGTACTTCCATGGTTAATGCAAGGATTTGTGGCTTGTGAGCAACTCCAGGGGAAGTGCAACTCACTACTTAAAATCCCCATATTGTGAATAGTGATGTTATTTTGTAAATATCAATCATTGCGTATAGGGTGTGCCCCCTGAGGAGCCTCGTTGGGTTTGTCGTTCCTTTATGAGGGAAACCATAGACAGTCTATATTAAACTAGACGGATGACGTCAATGCAAAAGACGCCCCGATGTTAAAGTCCACACAGAACCTCACTGTCCACTGAGATCCATTTTACCCAACTCGTTTCTACCACAACACAACTTTTCTTTCAAAAAAATGCCGATTTGATCATTAAACAAAAAGTCTGTAGTTTTCTTCTATGGAAATAGCCAGGCCCGTAGTCAAGGGGGAGGGGCAAGGGGTGACGCCCCCTGAGAAAATTTTCACACCCCTAGGAAAGTTTCAAGTTGTCATTGATTTAATAAATCTTATCACATTTGGCCCCCTAAAAAAATTTTTGGCCCCTGGAAGCCATTTCACCCCCTTCAGTACCCTGTCTGGCTACACGCCGGAGCAAAGCTCTGACCATCCATTATATTATATCGACTGTCTTTCTTGATTCACTTTTGAACTGGAAATACTACCGAAGCTTAGATGGGTTCACTGTTGAACCAAGACTAAATGCAACATTTTGGCAGCGTGAACTGGAAGAGATCGCGCCCAGTCGAGCATCAATAGTCTTCATGAGAACCTTAATTGGAAACTCAGGTAGCGTTGCATGATGAACATAGAAACAACGCCTATTCAGATATTTACATCGAATTCGAACATACATGTGCGCCTACTTAAACACGCGGTACAGGTCATGTGACCCTGCTTATATCATGGAGTTCCGAGGTTGTAACTCCATGCTTACATGTAGTCCTGCGTAAATGTTACAGGTGATTCGTATAGCCATTAGTATATGTCAATGAGGGAAACCCGTTTTACATGAAGTAGACCAAAAGTGTCCCCAAAATGTTCCTCCTTATGCTACCGCCCCGTTTGCAGCTATACGGTAGCTAGCATAGGCATACGGGACTCTTCCAATTTCGGGTGCAGAAATTTTTTTGCCCGAATCTCACAAATTTGCCCGAATTCATGAGCGTGGATTCATTTCCCAATATGGGGGGACTTTTCACCATTTGCGAATCGCCGTTCTGGGGGAGGGGTTTAAGAGGGGGTGTCCCCTCCCCCTTTTGAAAATTTTTACTCACGTACGGTAGGCTAGATGTAAAATGGTGCTACATTTGGTGCTAAATTTGAATTGGAAATATTACCAAGAATTTCTACTTTTTTAGGAAGTCATTACATCTTGCTTGCTTAAGTAAATTTTATACTCAGTTCTTGGGGTAAATCAGAACCACACTGCGTGAAGTAAGTGAACAGAAAATTGTTAGACTTCATATACCATTAGCATGTTTACTCATATTTAATGAAATTTGGATGTGGAAGTGATTAGGACTGTGCATGTCAGAGTCTTTTCGAAAGTCTAATAAGGGTGATACTGGTAGTTATCTTCAGTCTCATCACACTGCTCTGGTACACCTTGTCCCTGAGTTGGCAGACACATTTCTACGGTTGCATGGTAGTCGGGTCTCAACAAACCTTTCCAATATTTTCCATATTAGTAAGTTGTAGTGGTTTTAGTACATAGTGCAAGTGGAATTTTATGAAACCATGGAGCTCCATGGTGACACAGAACCGACGGCAACTACGAGGAATCACGGCCATTTTTAAAGTAGGTGTTAGCAATTTTGAAGGGCTTTACGATGCTGTAGCTTATTCCGAGAAATGGGTGAAGACCGCAAACATGGGAGTGGAGAATGGGGTGTCCTTCTTCCTTTTGTATAAAGAGGAAGTTGGAAGGTGTCTATGTGGTAAATGGTGCCATATCTGGGGGCAGTTTAGCTTTTAAAATGCAGTGTCAATTCGGAATCTATGTTGTATTATTTACGCATTTTGCGTAAAGAGTTGGAACTCTGTTATCGTCATGTCTCAATCCAAAATCAGTGATCGTATTGGCTGATGTTCAGTAAGTATCATCAAAATGTACGATCATGAAAAATCCCATGAAAAATCATCGTTTTGGGCAGCGTTCAACCTAATAAAAATATCACCTAATTTTTTTTTCATATGCGCTTAGATACTTCGCTGATCGAAAAACAGTTGTAAATACTCTCAAAATGTGTTTGAAAATATTGATGGGGAAGATAATTTAGCTCCAAGCTGTACGGGTTGCACAGAAAGGTTACAAACCATTCCCTTTCGCTACTCGTACTACGATAAAATCGCTTTATTTTTGTACCTAAGCTTTATTGTTATTATCATACAAGTACTGTACTTGTTGAATTATTGTAAATTGATATTCTGTATTTTAACCCCTAATTCATCACAGGTTTAGTGGTTAAGTTTTATCATTTTTAAAAAAGTTGGGGGACTTCTTGGAGATGTCCCCTCTTCCAAAAAGTGAGGGGGGCGCGTCCTCCGTCCCTCCATGATCCATGCTCATGCCCGAATTTCGTTGCAGTTCAGGTGCATAAAATAGAACACCAAACCACTACGTATGCGCGAAGAGCGCGAAAATGTTTTGCACATTTTTTGGTAAATTCGATCAAAAATTCGAGAACTCAGTAGGAAATTCTGGCAATCTTTTCACTTTCACTTCATCTCTGCCGGAATTTCACCTATTCTGTGCCAGAATTTTTGTCGTTCACTGCCCGAATTTTTGACCTTAGAAATTTTTGAGGGCAGTCTGCCCCTGTTCCCGCCTCGTACGCCCAAGGTAGCTAGTGGATCAATTGCCGTAAACTACAACTGCGTGTTAATAATTTTACATAAACATGGAATTAAGGTTAAGGCCTACTAAACAAAAACATATAATGTACACACAACCTCATTCTAATCGTTTGAAAACACGCAAGGACGTACAGTTGGCAGTCAGGGGTATTTTTCTGCGGGGCCTAGCCGTTTTTTCTCGAGAAAGAGGTTTTACCGGAACCGCCGGGGAGGGGGGCTGTGGCTTCCAGCCCCATTTTTTCGGGCGCCTATGGGGATGAAATTATCTATTGACATTTATTCATAATATCATTATGTCTATGAATAAAATTTGTGGTAATGTAGGGTGAAAAATATGTTTCACTACGTAAGAATTTTCACGAGGGCATTACAGCGAGATTGTTTGTCCCATACTTCAATATCTGATTCAAATTAGCTGACTAGAATTAACGTGATTTTGAAAACTACAAATTTTTCTAAAAAATTGTTTGAGATGTCATCTTTGGTAGATGTGAAGAAGATTTGGACAATTTACGTTAATGGTAAATCATTCTTCTGAAATCCATATCCAGCTAGCTGTAATTTATAATGTCATAAGCGTAGGAAGCTGTTCAAAACTGGAAGAAAGGGGGTGTGGGTGAACATTGCAGACCACCTTGTCCAGATTCGAAAACCATTTTGAAACATCATTTGGACGCTATTACTAGGCCTATTTCACAGTTACTTTTTTGAAGATTCGCGATATTTTTTTATCAAACCAAGCGCCCTCACAGTTTTCAAAATCATCAATGAATGAATGGATGAATTTCGTCACATTTAACGGCATGCTGGAAGATATATAAAAAGATCCCACGACCTCAACATGGACACCTGCCCTTGGTTTTTAATATTCTAATGACAACACTTGCTTGTTACTGCCGACTAATCTCTGCTTAATCTATAATCTAATCTGTGCTGAAAGATTCTCTTCGGTAGGTGATGACAGTCTCTGTTACCAGCAGGTAAGTCGGACGCGTGTAATTTTGAATAAATTTGAACGTAACCGTATTCCCACAAGGATCGGCTGAAGGCGAACCAATGTAAACCAGAAATATTTGGACCATATAAAGACCTTATGCATATGACGTCACATAAAAAATTGCACCCTTGGCTGAGATAAGCAAGTAGCATTACAACTTAAAGCAACAAATACGTGACAGCTAATTTTTGTATTGTTCGGATACGCGCTTGCTACGTCTGCATACGCGCGCGAAGACTATACGTCGTACACTTACTTAAATTACAGTATGTACCAAAGTAATAAAACATTCATGTTTACAAACAAATAGCGGCACGCCTGGTCGGCAAAAGAGTTGGTAAGGCGCGATTACACTGTCGTCACTATGAAAAGTAGAATACAGTTCGTTTACTTTCTGCGTGCAATCGCGCAAGGTTTTACACGCCGAGTCAACACCTAACATACACGCATGTATTCCTGTGCATGCTCTAAACCGACTGCATGGCCAAGTGGATAGAGCATCTGACTTACAGCCGGAGGGGCTAGGTCATACCGAAAACTTTAAAAATGGAACCTACTGCCATTGTGCTTGGTGCTCAGCATAAGCAATGGAATAGGGAAAACGAGCCAGTGAGCAACAACTGGAAAAAGGCCGTGGCTGGCTCGACTTAAACCAATTAGTTAGAAACTGGGCCGTAAAACCTCATCTAACTAACTAATCTATGCCTACCAATGCCAACCAGTGGCGAAACTGTGAACAGCCGAATAACTTACATCTGTCTAGCTCCTTTGTTTGCCGTCTATCATCACGTCACGTAACGTCAATGCATAAGGTCTACAGTGTAAAAACAGGTGTAGCATATGCTTTACCACAACCGGTGCGGTAGGTTGAAATCCAATGATTGAGTACCTCGTCTCAGTTGGGAAATAAAACTATGATCAATTCCTCTGTTGCTTGATATTATGATCATTCATCTACAAAAGCATGTGCAACATTAGTGTCGTATATGTCAGCTGTCGTTAAGTTCAAGCAGTAGTTTGCGTTATCAATTAAGAGATATCAAACTACGATTGATACTGCAGTTGCATGGTGATAACACTGTCAATGTTTTCATAAACCGACATTTGAGAAGGCATAAACTAATCAAAAAGTATAACCACCGCTTCATGAAGAAACCTTGTAAACTATTTAGTACTATCACTAATAATTTAACGCCATCAGTTCAACGGACTTACTTCAAATCGTCTCACCGTGGTGTACGTTAACATAATTATGTTATTTTGTCTTTCTGATAGATGGAAGCACCGGACTGATAAAAATATTTTAAGTAGTCTTAAAGTAAAGTTATACCCCCTCGCTGAAGTGTAACTTCTCTGTGTAGTAATTATTACATTTCATTATCCAACACTTATATATTTTTAGTTCATTAACGGTCGGTCATTCAGATTTGATGTTATTATGGTTATTTTTACAGTTGTTATTGCGATTGCTTCTTTTCTAAGTCTAGAGCCAGCTTCATCTGGTCCCGTTTTCCTGTGTTCATAGTGCTATTGCAGCTATTTGAGGTCTGTTCAATGAACACCTTTAAACCACAAGGTAAATGAACTCTTAGAATTTACTTAAAATGAATAAAAAGTGTGTTGGGAAAAAGAAATAAGACAAAACAAAGGACCTTGTACGGGTAAAATCCTAGCAAAAGAAACAAAAACGAGGAAATCACCTATAGATATAAGATTATCTAGAAAAGTTAAGGAATCATATTGTGATGAAGAGCTAACATATTCAAATTTGGTTGATTGCGTACGTGTATGTGTCGTCAATGGAATTTAACCTAACTTGTTTTCCTTTCCCCAGAACATGATTTTATAAAGAAATAAAATTGCAGGTAGCTATACAGACTGTAATGTGAAATGACGAAAAATGGGTACAGCCTTCGACGTTAATAGTATTATGTTAACCATCCACCCCTGTACATGCAAATTCCTGAAGAAAGAGGGTAAGAGATAAATTATTTTTTTACTGTATTAAAATATTAAAAAAATGCCTCTAAACCTTGATGGTGGTGCTTGCCATTGCCACATCCCACATGAGACGTCATGCAGTAGTTTGTTAAAGAGAATTTCCTTCGTAAAAAGTTATATGGTGTTTCGGTTTTTATTTTAGAACACATAAAAGAAAAGAAAATGATCTATTTATGTTTGAAAAAGTTTACAGAGGTCAACCATTTTAAGTAACAAAATCGGTCGGTTCTAATTTCAAAAATGAATTTTTGTTTTGTGCCTGAAATATGGAACAAACAAATCAACTGGTATTTTCTGATCCTCCTACATTAATTGATTCTTCTTTCTTGGAAATATATTCCCTGTCAATTCTTGGAAGAAAAGAAGTGGCAATTCCTCATTGAAGGCATCTAACATCAGATGTGGACTCATTTTCCGATTGCGAACATTATCATGTAACCACATGGCAAGTTAATTTTAATTTGCTGTGGAGAAGCCAAGAGTGTCAACAGCTTGTCAAAAGTATGGGAGTGGATACATGACCTTCACCTCATCTAACTCAGTCGATAATTGAAAAGCCGTATGCGCCAGAAAATCTGATCTGTCAGTCTGTTATTCAATCTGAGGCATTTTCCAACATTTTTATTCCTTTAACTGGCTGTTTCCAAAACCACCTCATTGCCTCAACGTTTGCACAGAATCATCGGTCATTGGATTGGCAATGAAACAAGAAATCGTGGCAATGAAGGTCTAATGTGAAACT
>WURT03092736.1:0-12661 GCA_009936505.3 Holothuria glaberrima
AACATTATGAAAATACTTGTGAGAGAAATATGAGGAGATCTATAAGATTTAGCATATTTTTGAAAATAAACTTGAGGACAAAAACAAAAAGAGCCAAAAAAATATTGTGTTCACAGAAGAAAAAGACAATTTTGAATAAGCGATATGAAAAAAAGTGAAAAACAAAAGAAAGTAATAAAGAAATGAAAAATCTGTCAACTCCCTCTATTTTGATGATATCTTACTGTTGAGGTGAATCCAATCACTCTGACTCCCATGAACTGAAATGAGAAGGGAACAAAAAATGAAAAAAAAGAGATAAATATGTGGCTTTTACTTCGCAAATTAAATACCATTAGCCATCAGTTGACAATGCTCCGTCTATTTGTGATCAACATATTATATGAACCGTTTTACTGATCATCACCAAAACATTTCACGGAAATGTATCCTCAATAGATTTCAGCCGCTTCTAAACTGAAAAATCTACTCACTTCGTTTAAACATGCTGAAACTGAAAACTGTCTGAGGGATTTAAGAGTGTGGATGTTATCAAATAAATTAAAAATAAATGATGCAAAGATTGAATTTATTATGCCACTTGGCTCCAAATCTAGCTGAGCCAAAGTGCATGCTAATTCAATCTTAATAAGAGAGTGTGCGGTGCTAAAAGTCCTGTATGTGTGAAATTTACAGTAGGGGTGTGGTCTGATGAGCACCTAGACATGCAGCTACATAACATCAAGCAATGGTAGTTCCACGCACCACTTCCAAGTCATACGGTGACCGTGTGTTTATGGTAGCTGGGCCCAGACTCTGGAATTCCCTTCCACTCTCTCTCAAAAGTGTCATGGATACTTCAAAATTTAAAGCTTGACTTAAGACTTACTTCTTCAATCTATAGTCATATCTCCATTATGTTTTGTCTTTTTTTATGGAATCTATATTAAATTACTATATTTTTAAAGTGCACATGAATGACTTTGTCACATCTTGCACTATATTAGGTCTAATGTATATATAAACATGTAAAACATACAAAACCTAGACAACAAAATTAGAATTTGTGGGTTGAGCCTTTACAAAGCAAACCTTTACAATGAAATAATAGTAGATAGGCAATGAGCAGGCCAAATAGTCTTTAGACCACAAAACATATGATAACACCTTTAAATTACAGTAAATATTTAAGTTTTATACCATTACTTCAAGTTTTAGAATGCTTCCCAAAATTTGATTGTCCCTGTGCAAGTTATAACTAACCCCTTCTCTATAAATAGCAAAACATCTGCACAACATTTGTTTTGCAAAAAGTCCTTTTGGGGAAGTGTGGGGGGACTACTGGACTATGTAGATATTGAAAGCTTCTCCTTTGGTTTTACACTTGAGATGTACCCTTTACTTTCACAACCAGAACAAGTCCAGTATTTATGGAAGTTTCACTTTGACTATTTTCACTAGCTAGGGCTGAAATAAGTCAGGGTGATGGGCTAATGGCCCCTGAAGTCTATTAAACAAATCTGTCTTTTAAAAGGAGACTCAATACCCTCTGATTCTTTTTGAAACAGTAATGTTTTTTTTTATTTTTTTATTTTTATTTTTTTAATGAAATTAATCCAAAAATGGCTTCCTGGAAAAACTTAAGACTCCACTCTTGGCACTAACATCATGAGTGCTTCAACTCTGTAGTCCTCATCTCCATTATGAAAAGACAACTCCCTCCAGGCAATATCCAACTAGATAATTTCTCCTAGACAAGCCCACATCATGACAACTACTCCTACGACAACTTCCCAACCCAGAAAACTTCGAACAGTCCTTGGTGGAATCAGTGTTGGCACTATATCTCAGAATTTGAGGAAAAATCCCCCTCCTCCTCAACATATTTTGGAGGGCATTTTCCTAGAAAAAGTTAGATACCACCCTTGGCACTGACATCATAACACTGCTTCAACTCTTTCGTTCTCATCTCCACTATGAAAGGACAACTCCCTCCAGACAATTTCCAACCAGATTTTTTCTCTTAGACTATTCCAAACCATGACAACTACTCCTAAGTAGTGTTGTGCCATTATTGAAAGCAGCAGATATTACTGACAGCCATATTTCAGTTCACAATATCAGCCAATACCGTTCTGATACCTGATATTTGGAAAATAAGCATTTGACAACTAATCTAGGGCTATGGGACACCTTTAATGGTTGTTTCATCTTGATGAGGTAAAATATGGGAATTACATTCATAAATATCCAAATAGTGTCCCATTTTCATGACATATGCAATGATTAATATCGGTTAGGTGATATCGGCATTTAAAGTAATTTTATCAATACCAATATAGGATGAAAATGGGAATATTGACCAACACTAATGGTGAATACTCATAATCTTCCAACACTACTACTTAGACTGCTATTCCAACTGGAAAATTTAGAATTGTCCTTGGTGAGAATCAGTGTTGGCACTAGGTCTCAGAACTGGGGGTGGGGGGTGGGGTATCTCCCCATATTTTGCAGCAGATTTTGGTTCAAAGAGGGAGGGATCTTGATTACTTACTACATAACAAGTAAACTTTGCCTAACATATGAGGACAATTTCTGTGATATTAAAACTTGCAAGATTGTTGAGAAGAGTGTGGGAATCTTGTGATCCTACCACCAAATGCACACACTGGTGGTAATTGTCCAGGCTGTGAGTTATCAGTGTGGGAATCGTCAAGGACCGAGTTGTCCAGGGACCCATCTCCACAAGATATGAGCCTTAAAATTTCAATCATAACCACACCTTGGTTATTTGGCTGATGGATAAACTGCATAGTACACTACACCACTTGTTTAGAAACTGGGCTGTTAAACCTCATCTAACTAACTACACCACATAACTACAGAGGTGGCAAAAGGTTGCTATTTCTATTACAGTATCAGTCTGATAGTGCAAACAACTTTCCTCATATTGGTAGTATTGACCTAGCTGTCTCACCCACGCAAAGAGACACGATACTGTTCAATCCGTACCTGCAATTTTTCAAGGTCAATACAAACAAAAAAAGCAGCAATGAAAGGCTAATGTCCTCAAACAAATAATCAACATTGACATATTCCTTGCATATATATGAAACAATTGCTTTCTAATGTTTCTATGATAAATTTGACAAAAACGGAAAGTTGCATGTCATTACTTCACATGATGCTTACAATACCTTTACATGTACAGTAATTCTCTAAACCAGTGGTTCTAAAGAGAGGTTCCAAAAGGGGGGAGGAGGGACTTGGAAGGAAAACAGGAGGTATCGATCAGGTTTGGGTTGGGTTTCTTGACTCAAGTTCAGACTTGAGATCCTGCTTGATACAAGAATAGTGACTGTACTGAAACAGGAGTTGGGACTTCACAGACATTTTCACGACTATCAAACTGGTGTACCATTCATCTCTTTTTCAAATTACTGTGATAAAATTTGACGAGCTTAAATGCACATGTGTTTATGAACAACTCTGTCCATGCTTAGTAGGATGTCAGAGAGCAGATGCTAAGATTTTTTGAATGGTTAGGAACTTTATTACTGGTGACTGAAAGTATCAAGTCTATGGTAAAAGCAGTTCTTATCACACGAACAGTGTGGTTTAAAAAGTACATTGCATATGATATAGGGATAAGGCTGAGGACAAAGTTATCACTGATTCCTGTAGGGGCACAGAATAAGGAAGGCCCCTGGTGGGGTTCAGTGGTAGTGCCATAGCATGGTTCCAGGGGCAGCACCCTGTCAGCTCCTAAATTTTAATGGCTAAGTCACTTTTGTGAGATCCAAATGATCTTATTGAAATTCTATTCTTTATCTGACTTAAGCAATGGCAAGTCTAAAAAGTAAAATGAAGTGAGATTTTCAGGCAAGTAGGAAAACTAGGAGTTAAGTTCCACAACATTGGACAAAGAAAGATAAGTAGGAATCACTTGAAAGCCTGACAAAGGAAGTATTGCAGAAAGCCTTACCATGATGTCTATCTCATGACATACTCGTGCAAATATCTATTGGGGAGCCCATCTGGGTTAAAACACGATCTAGCCACTGGAGTGGACCGTTAAGATGAAGTTCGATCCAACAAGGGGTTGAAGTGACGGTTTGACGTCGATAGTCTGCACCCCAGCCCTTCACAAAGCTCAGTCTTATGGCACACATGCGGGTCAACTGATACACAGCCTCAAAACCTTGATTGACTGACTGGGACAGCTGGGCAGCAAACTCTTGATTATTAAAGATTTTCAAGTTACATCCTAAATTGAAAGAGAGATTAAAATGTACAGTTAAGTTCAAGTCATATATCATATAATCCTTTTCAAAATTGCAATTACAAAGGTTTGTGTGATAGAATGTTGATATGTGTCATTTTTGCTGCAGTAAACTGCCACTGACAGAAACAACACATATCAAAACTCTATCCCACAATCCTTTGCAACTGCTAGGTGGGAAATTTTTCATTTTTTTTTTCATTTATTTATTTCCAGTATAAATATAAAAATTTTAAACAGGACATCAAAAGTGAGTTTTAGTAAAATGTTAGTGTACAAATACAAAAAATATAAACAAAATGTACAAATGTAACTGCCTATAATAAATTGTCCAGATATCTGTTTTGTAAATAAAGAGTAGCACAATAAATAAAGCTATTTTTATACACATTAATTCTGAATTTTGGTGTTATTGCTTTGTGTCTAAGGTTATACCTAGTAGTTTCTTGAATTAGAGAATTAAGTTCGGTATGCAAAGAATGTCTGTCATTTTTCTGTATGCAAGTTACACTTCTAATGAACTCATTTTTAGCAGTATTATTCAGAGTACTCATAAGAAAGTTAAAATCTATACTAAAAATTCTGAAACAAAATTTTAAAAAGGTAGTAATTCTTTTCTTATCTTAAATTCAATAAGGGTCTATGCATGGAAGTGCCAACACTTAGGTGACCCAGCCAGCACTTGAACTTTCTACCCGGCAGAAATTAAAACATTGTGAATCCCACACAGCACCTTAAATCCATGGGGAACAGGCTGTAGACACTACACCTGTGCATGGTGTAGTCCAAATATGTGGTTTATGTTGTACTTGTACTAATGCATGCACATGGTATGTTGAAAGGGTGCAAGTATCATGTTTGACTTAAAAACACTGATTGGACACTGTGTCTAGGCTTGAACATTTGGGCCTCACATATTCTTTTAAAATGGAAGCATTTTTGCATTACAAACTATAGTTAGTTAAAATGCTCAATGATCATAAATGAATGGCATCCTGATGTGTTTTTCCACTGATATCTAACTATGCAAGTTTATTTTCAAAGGTCATTGCAATTTCTCTTCTCAACTAGATGGGTCCTGAAAACGGATGTTTCACACATTATAAACAGCAATATCACAAATGAGTTTAGTTCACTGTCATCTATTCGTTTATCATTAGTTAACTCTGCAACCTTCCATACATGATCAGAATAAAACATCCAGCAACAGTGAGGGGCTAAGATGCTTGCAATAATGTCTTTATGTGTGGGTGTGTGCATGTGTGGGATGGGGTTTGGCCCAATGGAGATGGCAACCTTAACATAATCTACCCAAATACTTTTTCAGTAATACATTATAAGTAGGGAGACAATCACATAATCAAAAAATGACATTTCAGTCTGACAAGAGAGGGTGTTACATCGTAAGCTATGAAATCCGCCTCAAGATTGTGAATTTTGTTACTTAAAGAAGATACCTTAAGAGCCTTGTCAACACCAGAAACTGACACCTAATTTGTGTGAGTTAAGGGAAGTACTTTACCTGGAGGTATTTTACAAACGGTAGCAGGATGCCAGCCATAACGCTGGTTGCAGTTGGGACTCTGAACGAATATACTACTATCACTCAAGCACTCTGCAAAGACTTCCCCACCAATGTAATACAGGCGAACACCTTTACCTGCAACAAGTAAGTAAAATGAAATTCTCGAATAAAAAGCTTGTTAATGCCTATGGTATGTCTCCTGTGACACATATTAGACATGGAAAAAAGTAATAGTCTGAAAGCACTGAAATTGAACATCAGTGAATCAATTTGACAAGACATTTCTTTGGTCAGATTTTCAACATTTTGAGGACTTCAATTCATCTTCTCTACCTGTCACTGTCAGTGTGCAAACAGCTATGCAATAGCCCCAAAAGAAAAAAAAAAAAAACAGCAAATCACCTAATCCTGCTTTCCCTTACTTTGGTTTTTTATTTTTACTTTCACTTTTTTAGTTGGTGGTTAGTTGGGACAGACAATATATTTCTTGGATTCTTTTGATTCTATGTGCAGATAAATACAGCAGGATCCCGGGGGAGCATAATACTCCCTAACATCAGCATGGTCTAGAAGATATAAAACAGAAAGGAGACTGGTTGGCTCAAAATATTCAAACCCTAACACCTTCTTAAAATTACAGAGTACTCACCAGAAGCAACAAATACAATTGATTCAAAGTTCTTTTATAAATTACACTAAATTTAAGATACACAAAAATGTATTGGTACCCTACAAGGTTAACCCTTGGAGTGTATTTCATGTTGCAATATATTAAACCTTTTTTATACAGACATGGCAAGTAATTGTGACAAATGATTTTCTCCTATGGCCCACAGATAAAGTTAGGTGCTTGGGTGGCTAGTAATTTACTATTATTTAGACCTACTACACGAGACAAAATAGTCCCACTTTGTATCACAAATAGTCAGCCCATATTTAAGTTATTATTTTATATATTTATCTTGTCTTTATATCAAGACAAAGAAATGTCGCACAACCGTTGTTGTACGAACATCGTATGAGTGCTACACGAATATTATACGTACAATGATGGAACATTCGTAGGACTGTCATGGGTTCAACGAAGCACACACTTTTATTGAAACTACCTTTTACAATACAACCACACCCTGAAAAGTAGTAGGCAACTCGTGGTATGCCATCAAGAACACGTATATCTTAATAAGGTTGCTCCTAAAAGTCGTGAAATAACTACAGGACTGAAGTTCATTGGATATTAAAATTGTTCCACTTCCTTGGACCTACCACAGAAAAAGCCCTATAACTGAAGACCTTCACCTGACTTCTCAGTGTAACATAGTTACTTACAGACCTAATACAGTACCCACTTTCCCATTTGATTAAATGATATGTGAAATAATTTGGAGCTTTGCCATTGATACAGTTTAACATGACATGCATAACAGTCTGGAAAGCATTCTGTACTTGATTGGAAGCCAGTTAAGTTCTTTTAAAAACTCAGTAGCATTACCAAACTTTTTCTTGTTAAGTATCAGCTTTGCAGCAATATTTTACACTCTTTTGCAACTTGTCAAGAGATGAATTAGATAAACCATACAATACTGTACAGCAGTGGTCAAGTTGGGATAAAACCAAGGCATGTACAACCAGTTCAAGAGATTTTCTGCTCAAATGGCTGCGCAAGATTCCTATACTATGCAAATAAAACATACCTGTTTTGCATTTCTCTGTTGTGTGCTTAGTGAAAGACATTTTTTTTTAAATATCTCTTTATCAAAAACAGTCTACAACTGAGCCATGTGACTTCAAATTATCAGGATATGCATAGATCTCAATTTGAGGATAACAAAATTTGTACGGGAGACAAAGCAGGTTTAATTATTTTCATTTTTTTTTTTTTTTTTTGTGCCAGCCATTTCTTTCAAAGGGCATTATCATAGTTTGTGAGTGTGATTCTCCCATGTATTTTAAGTGCTGCACATCAAGTACGCAGGCATTCTAACTTGGGAAATTGGCTCTTAAAATCTCTACCTTTATAAAAAGGTGAAAGAATTTAGAGCAGTGACTCCTAAATGGTTTCATTGGCCTATCCACATTTTAATTCCTCATGACTGCAGCAACTCATCCTTAAA
Source organism: Holothuria glaberrima (assembly GCA_009936505.3). Lineage (NCBI taxonomy): Eukaryota > Metazoa > Echinodermata > Holothuroidea > Aspidochirotida > Holothuriidae > Holothuria > Holothuria glaberrima. The sequence goes on from WURT03092736.1 coordinate 7,904, forward strand.
TATCAATACAATTTTGCACTGGTGCTAAACATTGCAGTGGACATATTCATCCCCCCCCCCCCCCCCCCAATACGTCAGGACTAAAGGTAGTTAAACAGGTTACAAGTTTTGGCTTCCAGTACAGTACATTGGGTCCCAAAGGACGTGTGCCAAAATATTTACCAAATAATTTTGAAACAGCTGGAAAAATTACAGATCATTCTGCAGTAGATGGACAGTCCAATAGTAGTTTGCAAGGTAAGTAGGAGCAAAATAGATTATTTAGTTATTGTTTCTTGTATCGATGACAACCAAAGTTTAAAGACTTCTAAGACCCATATATTTTATACCCAAACTTTGAGCCTACAGTCTCTAGAATGATTGCTTTGTACACACTAACTGTGTGCATGTGTTGAAGAGACACTGCAATGGTCTTAAGAGGTATACAGAGTACAAAATTGGCAGAGGGAGCGCAAGGTTTGATTGATTGCTGTCCTGGGAAAGGTCTATGGGAAAGGGTGTCCCCCTCCCCTTTGGAAAATTTTTGCTTTTGGAAGAGGGCTGAGATGCAAAATGGTGCTATATTTGACACATTCTGAAGCATTTACTTTTTCGGCCTCATTTTTTTTCACGAATGACGGCCAATGGGGGGGGGGGGCTATTGCGCCCTGCCTGTGGATCAGCCACTGACACGTGTAGAAGACCCTCAAACAACAATTTGCAATAATTACATAAAGGTCTACCGTTGCTATATTTAGTTACAAAGTCTGCTACAACACTTACTTTTCAGAGTTACTGAAACTAGCACTTATGCTATCCTAACCTATGTCATACATTGGATATCGTGACGATACCAACTTGTGTCTCCTAGCTACAATTTCAAAACAAAAACTCATATTATTTTTCTTCCAAATGTGACAAATAGTTACAAATACTTTTTTATGTCCAGATGTGTGCTGTTTTAGATTGTGACATCTTAACATGACTGTATAGGTACCCAGATAAATCACTGTATTTTTGATGCATTTCCCATTACGTCTCTTAATGCACTGAAAACTTGGTGATACTACCTTTATTCTGTTAAATAGTAGTCTTGTAAAATTGCAACCCCTGTTTGGATAAACTGGGTTTAGGATAAAGTGAGTTTTACTGTAATCAGATGACCAGCTAAGCATAAAATATGACAACCCTCAGCTATAAAGCCCACAGCACATGGTTCATGCCCTGCAATCATAGCTGTGTATGAACCATGGTGCCAGGAGGGGCATGGGGACAGCTGCAGCTCCATGGAGGTGGAGCAAACCAATATCTGGGACAGATTATTGGAAAAACGGGCAATTTTTCTCCGGTAATACAAGTTTTTCATTAGACAAGAAAGGCCACAAAAAAGCTGATTTTTCAGTTGTGAGCCATACATAGTCTGCCAAGTGCTGGTTTGGAGAGTTCATTTTCCTGTCATTTTTCAAATTTTTTAATATATAATATGCTGAATGAGTAAATTCACTTGCACAGATGGTATATACAACCTTGATCAAATGTAGTGCATCTCATTACATTAGTCACACATTTACATTCACAAGCTGTGTTTTTCAAATGGTATGAAAGTTACTAGCATGAAGTTTGAATGCCAAACAGGGTTGCCACCTTGCATATTTGACTGCCAAATTCAGCAAAATTTGGTAAAATAATATCACTGTTTGGAAATAAAAATTTACCATTTGGCAGTATTTTACACAGTCTTAATGTAACTGAATACGAAAAAGAAATCACATATTTGCATTTGCATCCTCTTCTTCTGGCAGTGACTGGCAGTGGAACTTAAATTTGGCATTTCTTTGGAAAGAGTTTAAAATGTGAGTAGGAGCAACCCTAAAACTGAAACATTCAACACATGCTTCAAAGATACCCGGATTTTGAGATAAGGTGCTGCAAACATGAAAATTCTCCACAAGTGCAATGGGTTGACAATCGGTTAGTTGAGAATTATGCAAATTTGGATGCATTTTTTATGTCACTCCCATTTGTGATCTGAAATCAGCAGCTATAAATTACAAAGATATGGAAGGCGTCTTGAGGCTGAGTGCAAACATGAAAGCTCTTAACAACTGCAACGAGTTGACAATCAGTTAGTTGAGAATTATGAAAATTTGGATGCATTTTTTATGTCACTCCCATTTACTATGAAATAAACAGCTATGAATTACAATGATATGAAAGGCGTCTTGAGGATGAGTAAAAACTGGAGGTAGACTGCATGAGACAGACGATTACATTAATAAAATCAAAGCTGTTTTTCTTGAACAGCAAAGCAACCAGACAGTTATCTACCACCCAATTAAATAATAAATTGCTCTTTGTGATGCAAACTTTTCATGGCCTCTACAGACAAGTGGGAGGACTTCTTTACAGTGACATTTAAATGTGTTTGCGTGCACAGAAAAACTCAAAAAAGAATGACAAAAAATACAAATCTAACTGAAATAATCCAGACACAGACTGGGTGGAAATCAGGAGTGACAAAGAATTCTGCTTTCAAAACTTTAATATTCAATACTATGTAGATGGTTGTGATTTGAAAGGCAAGCATACTTGCAAACCACTATGATACTTTATGCAGCAAATTAAGAGCCCTGACATTGCTGTACTGGCTTCCTACAAAGGGTGCAACACACAAGCACACCCTTTTCTCATGACAGACATATTATGGGACACTATCTGTAAAGCAGATAGCAACCTTTCCTTATAAAAGTAATCCAAATTTTGTTGCTCTAAATTCTGGAGTCAGCCATAAATTGGCATTTCACTTTCATTCCTAGGCATGTGCTGCCTTAACACTTCATTCGGGTGGGTGGGTGGGTGGGTGGGTGGAGGGTGGTATGGGATGAAAAGTAGTCACTGTCTCCAGAGTAACTTTCAAGTTGAATACCATGAAAGAAATCAAACAGTATGATGTAGTCTTGATACTTTACTTTTTATAATATATAAGCTGAAATACTGATAACCTTGTTTCCAGATTCCCGACTATTGTCACATGCTCTGGGGTGTATCAACTCATCTGAGATAGCCGACAAGTCTACGTACTACAATTCCAACAAATGCTGGGGACTGGGTGCTATGTGTTACAACCTTTTTGCATTTGAATCCCTTACCAAGCAAAGCATATTTAAAGTTGTTGATTTAATGATATATCAAAATTCGATAGAATTAATTATCAACATTTGCCACCTTTTGAATAGCAAGCATGGGTGAATATCCCCTTTCTCTCAGTGTACTGTTTGTATGCTTTTGAAAACACAAAATTGAAGGCTCACATAAACATCTACCCAATTCTTACCAATGTGTCTTCTGGTCTGCTCAATAATGGGATCTCTGTTAACATTTGACAGCAAACCAAGGCAAAATCTTTCGGAGCTAGAAGGATCTGTAAAGCCATCAATGGTAAGAGACGACTGCGATGCATGGAAAACCTCACCGATTCTGCGATTCATCTCGTAGTAGGTTATGGAGCACCAAAATGGTGGTTCACAGTAGGAAATTGGCTGCATATCTGAAATTTAAATAAAACAGCAGATTTCAAGAATGAATTTTCCCAAGTGATAAACACAATTACATTAGGCCATATTACTGCAAAATTTAAACTAAGTTTGACTGAAGCTAAATACATACTAGAGCAGCAATGCTAGAGTGTAGCTCACACAATGTCCCTTGTCTCTTCAAAATAGGAACTCAAAGAACCAAATTTCATCATTTATTCATCTGCTTCCACAAAACCTCCTTACCTTACAAAGGCAAAAGGTAAGAGAAGAGCATAATAATTAGAGAACTCACGACTCAACTGAAAAATCACAACCATGTTTAAGGCATGTAAACACTGCCACTGACACAGTTTAATGATAGATCTACAAATATGACTGCATGTTTTCGAAAATCAAGAATGCCTGCAAAGGCTATACACTGTAATTAGCAGCTCAAGACTGAAAAAAAACTAAATTTGTATGATGCACCCAAACTGTTCAAGTATTGCAAAGTACATTAATTTAGTCACACCTACAACTCCACAAGTAAACACTGCATAGGTTTGCACAGATCAAAACAACACAGACTAAAAAAGCTCCTACTGCACTTGAACTCAGAACATTTATTGCAATTACTTGACTTGACCAACTCAATTGATCCAGGAACAAAACGGTTCCTTAAAATTTTGTTACGAATCAAGAAGCTGCTCAATGCAGGGAGCTGCATGGAACTCCCTCCTTAATGAACCGTGATAATACAGTAAGGTATCCCCAAGGCATTGTGATTGCACAGGCCACCTGATGAACAACAACTGATGTGTGTAAATGGGTCAGATTTCAGAACAACCTACATACTGTAGGCATTTGCAAGGCAGTAACTGGACACACAACCAAGTACACAGATACCAGTACAATGAATAAACAGATACCTGTTCAGCAGGCACAGTGAACTCAACCCTACAAAAACACCTTAGAGGGAAATATTGCTTTTGTAAGACTTTTTACTTAATCTATCCTGTTTTACAAACGATCAGGTCCCTTTCGATGAAAGGGAGGTAACTGGGGAAAAATTCTAGCTGGTGAGCACTAATTAACAAGTAATTAACAAGTAATTAACCTTTTTGTTACAATTGACAAATATGTTCACCCAAACAATTATGCATGCAAAACTACACCTTCATCACCTATGATTTGAAATCCACCAATCACATCAATTTATCACGTTACGTCAGACAATAACAAACGCCTACTACAACATGTGAAA
>WURT03092758.1:0-12660 GCA_009936505.3 Holothuria glaberrima
TCGGAGGTCCGAGTCTGAGCCGAGTCCGAGTCCAGAGGGGCCCGAGTCCAAGTCAAGTCCGAGTCCTCAAAAAATTGGACTCGAGTCCGGACTTGATTCCGAGTCCGGACTTGAGTACTCCAACCTTGCACTTTACAGTTTTTAATTGTACATTTCGCCCCTTATTTTCAAAGGAAAAACTTTTTAACATTGTCTTTCTTCGTGTTTTGTTGGAGAAGCTTATAAATAGTGCATAAAAGTGTATAAAATGACCACCCTTTAAAAAAAATAAAACCATACTAGCAATGTCTCCAAAACGTAGCTGTTATCAAACATAAAAATTCAAAGACTCGAATGATATATAATTCCTGTTACTAGTGTAGATTCTTAAACTCCTTAAAAGTGTCTTCGCTAGCGCTACTAGTTCTTTTTGAATCAACATCAATTTGAAAAGAGTTCAAGTTTTTACAGATCAGTTTCATAAGAACTTTGATTTCTATGCTATTTGAGTTTTTCAGGAAGGGCAGCCCTTCTTGACCTATCGAGGGGCTTGTTAAGGGTGCCATACGTCAGTCTGAGTTGAGTCTCTTTGTGGTTGTAACTCCTCTTATTAAGAGAAGTTGCAGGTTTTTGCTTGCATTGGAATAAAATCATTTGAATTAGGCAGTATTTTCAGGTTACGTGCCTGGGTTATATTTGTTTTCACAAGGCTAAAAGCTAAAGCAACTCGTGGTAACTGTTCCACCCGAAGCTGCTTCAGAAGGCCCGAAGGACCGGAAAACATGAGTCATAATAGTACAAAAACACACTAATTCCTGCAACCGGAAAGAGCACAAAACCACAACCAACAACAACACATCCGGACCAGCTAGGGAGGCGAGAGACCGGGGAGGGGCGCGAGGCCCACAGGTCCACCAGAAGCCAACCGCCGCCACACCCGCCACGACGGAGCAAGGCACCACAGAACCAACCCACGAAGACACCATAGAGTCCAGAAGGCCCCTCAAGGGACCTAAGATGGGCCATTCACGTTGGGAAATCAACAGATAATGGCAGGGACCCTTCTTCAGGGTTTCCCCGTTGATTTCGTTGGTTCAGGGACCCTTCTTCAGGGTGTGGAAGCTCCGGCAGGGACCCTTCATCAGGGTTTGCTCGTTGGTATCGTCGGTGCAGTGACCATTCTTCAGGGTGTGGATGCCTCAGCAGGGACCATTTTTCAGGGTTTGCTATTCTTCTCCAGGTTTGGTGTCTTCTTAGGTGGCTGGTCTTCATTTCGATGATGCGCCCTCATGTAGTAGAATGACTAGTTTAGATTTTTCCACATTTCCTTTGTGAGTCCTTCCAGTGGTGTTTGCCTAAGGTAAATTGGTCTAAGTTCAAGTTCTGTCCGAATGAATTTTCTTGTTTGTCGGTCTTTGCTTTTACATTTGATAAGAAATTTTTTTGTAAGTCCTTAAACCTTTGTTTGATAATCGGGAGTCCTGCTATTTCTAGTACCGTGCTAGAAGGGTGTTGAGTGCGTTCGTAATTTTCCAAAAGTGGGTCCTTCATGTGTAAGAGTGCCGGTGCAGAGTACTCCACAATAGGTCGAGTCATAGTTTTGTAAATTTTTAAAGTCGTTTCAGGAGTGGCAAGTCGATTGTCCTTGGTTTCGGCAATTCTGTAGAGTGAAGAGAGTTCCTTACGCATTCTCGAGGCAGCGTCATTGTGGTGTCGAGTGTGATCTAATATTTTGTCAATAGTAATACCTAAGTAATTAACTCTGTTTTGTACTGGTATAAGTTTGTTGTTATAAGTCACGTGAGGGTCCCTCGCAAGTGAACCAGAAGTTCGAATGTAAAGTACTTGTGATTTGCCCGGGTTAACTACAATGCGCTAGTCGTTGCACCAAGTTTCAATTATTTGGATTGTGACGAGGTTTGCCAGGATTTGGAATTAAAATCGTGATGGCTTGTTTCCAGATATTTGGAATATAACCAATTTGAAGGGAGGCAGTATAGAGTCTGCCAAATTCCTGAGGGTAAATTTGGGGTGCAGCTTTTAAGTGCACATACTGAATTTGATCTTCTCCTGGTGAGGTATTTGAGGTACGTGAAAAAATGTCAGTAATGTCAACTGCGGTAATAGTCTTGTTGATGTCCGCATCGGAATCCTCCGTTGGGTCTATGTCCTGTTTAGGCGAGTAAGTGTCCGGATATCCTTTTAAGTATAAAGTTAGCCAGTCGGTAGATGTTGTGGTTGAACTTTGGGTCCTGCGGTAATGCGTGTACTGTCTTGAAGTAGTCTTTAAAACAGTTGGCTTTGTCCTGGTCTGAAGTTGCTATTTTGTCACCGTAGTTGAGCGAAGGTATAGGTTTCCTCGCGGTCTTTTTGCCCAAAATCTTCGTAACAGTCTTCCAGAGGACCCGAGGTTGTTTGTTGTTTGCAAGTTGCTTGACCCTGTTCAAGTGTCAAATTCTTGTTGAGTTGCAGTCTGTGTTAGTTCAGTAATTTTACGTCGTAGTTGGTTGATTAGCATACGTACATGTTGGTTCCAAGTTCTTTGATAGTTGCGTCTAAGTTTGCGTCTTTGTCTAATGATGTTGCGAACCCGCTGAGGTAATTTAAATTTCCTAGGTCCTGTACAAGTCGGTATTTCTATCTTTATCGCTTAAGTAATAATTCGGGTCAGTGACGTCGCCCTTTGGTCTATTTCCTGCATGGTAGTTGGTGTCTGTTCTTCAATGTTGTAGGTAACATATTGTCTGTTTTTAGTCCAGTGTGCTTTCTTAAGATTCCAGTGGCAGTGAGTGCAATAGTGAGGAGTTGAGGTAGGTGGTCAGTGCCTAGGTCATCTCCAATTCTATAGTCAGTAACTCGGTGGTTAAGTGAGGGAGAAATCAGGCAGTAGTGAAGTTGTTCAGGTGAAGTCCCATTGTCAGGGTAAGAAGTCGGAGTACCGTCACTGAGGCAAATAACCTCATCTGAGTCTAGTAGTTGACAAAGTTCTCTTCCGTTGGTGTTCGTAGTGAGACAGTCTAAATCAGTACGTTTCGCGTTGAGGTCACCTACAATCACAAAGTATGAGTCCTGATTAGTTGAGAGTAGAAGTGAGTAGGAAAAGAGTTATTCGATGGGGACTCGTAAGTTGTAATGATGTGTAAAAGTTGACCGGTTTTAAGGGTGACCTTGATGCCTACCGCTTCGCCAGTTGGATTTACAAGTGTGAGTGCTGAAACTGTAGATTGTCTTTGACTGCAATAAGCACTCCTTGATCGTAGGGTTTTTTGGAGTAAGACTGAATGATGTGGTAACCTAGGATGGATGGTACGTGCGATCTTTGTGAAAAGGTTCGTTGAAACAAGCTAATTGAATTTTGTTAGTTCATGTCGTTTTTTCCTGATGTAATGAATGTTGATATGAAGTATGTTGAATCCCGAGTCCATGTAGGTATCCAATCGGTCAGTGTCAGGGTCTACAGTCGGATTTACCTGTTGTTGGTGGCGCGGTGATTTGTCTTCGCCCACTTTTTCAGGGCTCGTTTCTTTACCCACATTTTCATGGCAGTTAAGCATGATCAAAGAGGAGGCCATTTAAAGCATGTTTGACTGAGGACAGGGGTGACCTTTTACGACGACTTCTTGGTGGCTGCCTACTTCTGGAGTCCTTCTTTGATGGTGGGGATGTCAATGGCCAGTCCCAGGTGTTTCCACGCCTTCTTCTTGATGATGGACGCCTTTCTGTATTCTGATGGTGGTGACTCTCCTTTCGCCGGGATGATGTACAACAGGACGTCTCCCAGGAAGTGCGTCAGTTGTGCCTTTAGCTGGTGAAGTTGGGCGATGGTGTCTTCTCTCATCTGATGAAATAGCTGGCTGTTACTCTCATCGATCCTCTCAATAGTGGCCTGGTGCTGTAGTTTTATGACTTCGAGTTGGTCCTGGTGCTGTTTCTTCAGGGCTTCTTTGGCGTCGTCATGTGTCTTCTGTAGGTCTTCTTTGATCTATGGAATATAAGAAGAAATGGTGTTAGAGGAGTTCACTGGTGGTGTTTGCCTGGGGGGCCAGGGGTCTTCTGGGGAGCGTTGTCTTCTTCTGGGGTGGCGTTTTCTTCTTCGCTGTAGCCTCTTCGGTGGCCCTTAGTTTTCACAAGGAGTAACAGTAATATTTTTTATTGCTTACTCGCATATTAAGAACTGGAAACCGTCGATATTTTTCGGTCATTAACTAGAAACGCTTACGTTAACTGTACAAGACAGGCATGCAGCCAGACAAGGTTATGGGGGGGGGGGTGCGAAATGTGGTAGATTGCATTAAGGTAATAATTTGTACTTTATTTTCTAAGGGACGAACATTTTGCCAGGGGAGGGAGAGCTGCCCCTTGACCCCTTGACTACGGGCCTGGTACAAGAATGGCGGTCAAGAGTCAAACCATCCAAATCAGTTAGGGTTAATTACGTCATGCGGAGCCTCAGGTCCTCTTCGTTTTGGTTAAAGAAGAGGATAGGGAATCACTCTTCAGAAGCGTGAAAGTTCCTAGCCCATGTGATTATTGAGATACCATTATTCTAATATTTTCAGAGAAGCTGTCATTTTCAAACTATCTGCCTTGTATCAACACTATTTCTCAAGTTGTGTTTGAAATCATGTCGATTCTCTTTGTTTTTGTTTTCTATTTGCTTTACGCAAGGATAAAGTGTGCTTGCTTCATATTCTTAGGAAGCGGGGTGAGGGTGGGGCTGGAGGACTAAAGCCCCCAGTCATTAATGTGATGGGCGAAAGTGTGCTTCCGCTCCCCTCAGTTCAGGTACGAAACCCCTTTTATGTTACCTCCGCAAAAAATGTCAAAAGTAGGTTCTCCAAAATTTGACCATTATGTTGCAGCAAATTGCGTCTAAGGACCCTCAAATACTAAAATATTTTCCAAAGGGAAAGAGGCACCCCTCCCCTAAGATCCCCCAGAACGCCGTTCCGAAACAACGTTCAGCCATGATAATCGAGAACAGCTTTCTACGCTTGTGGTTTGTTGATTCCAAAATTACGAGTTGGCAACAGACAAACTTGGCCATTTTAACACCCCAACAAGTGGGGTGACTTTTCTAGCATCTTTTACTATGTAATCAGGCTAATCATCTGGTTGAGAGGAGACGAAATAATTGGTCATTGAGACACACGCTGTGGTCAAGAATGATGCTGTGAAAACATATGTTACTGCAACAGTGTGGAAATCCCAAGGGAGGTTACTCAAGAATCGGGATTTGGCTACACAGTCTACAAAACCAGAATTTCATGTGTAAACAAAAGCCTCTCAAAGAAGCGCTGTATGAAGTGGACTAGAAAGCCAATGGAGCGGAAAAGTACACAGATTAACTCAGAGGTGCTAACTCAGAGACAATTGGTGTTTTGTACCAGTGTTAGCACTAAGGATTTGAATCTTGTGGAAGTAGGGAATCTACATTCATACTTGGGGGTGGGATTTACAGTATGAACGGGGTTTTCTAATTTCAATTTCCAAAAGTTTAATCTCACAGCATACCAACAACAATGTCTCATAATGCCTTGGACAGGTTGTATGGTAATGTATCCTTCTCTGCGATAGCTTCTCACATATTGTTGGACAATATATCGAAAATGATTGTTAACGCGATAATTTTTTGCGAGACGATACGATAACAGGAATTGAAAAATGACGAATATTACGTGTGAAAAAATATGTGACATAATTTGCCTTCTGTTGTTATCTTTCTTGTAATTGCTGTCTCCAAAATGTTATTTTATCGAAGACATGCTTTTATTACATCATTGATTGAGTTGATGCAAACATAGATGAAAGTTTGTCGTTTCTCTCCACATTTTCCTTCGAGGAGACTTCGAAATGAATTCGCGCTGTCATTAATCGTACGTTTGGTATACGTCTGTAATGTCCGCAAAAACCGATACTTTATGTCATGTCCATGTTCTGTACAAAAGTGTAGGTGAAACACGATGAGAGCACAGTAAAATGCACTTGTAGGTCCGTAGTTGTATGCAAACACCCTTACATTAGGTTACTCACCTGCTCTGTAGAGAAATTTGCGTACATCGCAAGAACACGTGCGCGACATGGTAAGGGGAGTTCAGTTTTTTTTTTCCATCGCTACTTGTGCCGCGTAATTTCTAGTTGTTACCTCATATTTTCAGTGGTAAAGGTTGGGGCTTTGAATGTAAAAAATGCTTGTTAATTTGTGTGGTTTGAAAGTGTACTACTTGTACATTTATTTATGATTCCAGCAATGACAGTGACTGAAAAAGTGGCCCACATGAGCTGGACGTGCACGGATGTTCGACACTCGATTTCGTACTCGACTCGTATGTACGTACGTAGTCGACTCAAGGAAGGGTACAATACTATCCGCATTGATTTGCTCATGCAGAATCGAACAGATACTTTCGTAGAGATATACAGTGCGTGTATTACTTACCACATCATCTTATCTGTACAATGTTGTGCCTTTTAGTTCAACGTTAATACTGACGGGTGCACAAGAGCTGCGATATAATTGGATGAGTTTTCGGGACCAATCACATAAATGGTCACCTTTGTAGAATTTGTTTTACTCAGCTTACGGAGTCGATTAGTTTGCTCCGAGTTTTGACAGTGTGGCGCTGAACAGCCTGGACGCAGGGAGTTGCAATGAAAACTCCCTACTGGAAGTTAATGCGTATTATTTAATTTCAAGTTCCGTTGAAAAAATAGTAAGAGGGAATGCCCCCTTGCCAGGGGCGCAAATCATTGGTCTATATTTTATTGAAAACGTTATCATATGCGGATGTTACAATGTTATTGTTTCTTTGAATTATTCTTCCAGTATTCAATGGGAGTCAACACGCTAAGGATTTGGGGACATTCCTCCCCAATTTCATTTCATTCATCTCCCAGAACAGTGATAAAAATAAAAGGCATATGTTCAAGTTTACATCGCAGTTCTCTGAGCGATTGGTTTCATAGGGGGTGTGGTGAGGTGTGTTATTCATTGTAGGCCCTCATTCAGTTTTATTGTCTCGAGTAGTATGGTCAGTTTAACACTGGCGTTTTGACTTGATTTACTACAGGTTAGAAAGCCACTCAAGGTTTATCTGGGAACCGTGGCTGTATGAACGTCATATTATGGTCAGCCGATTGTTCAATAAATAGAAAATCCAAGATTACCGACCAATAATCCAATAATCGATTATCAAACGATAATCTTGGATTTTCGGTTGATAATCTTGGATTATCAGTCGATTATCTTGGATTATCAGCGAAAAACCAGGTTTATCTCATGATAATCTTGGTTTATCAATAATAAACCAGGATTATCAAGTGATAATCTTGGATGATCAAATGAAAATCAGGTTTATCCCGACAATCTTGGGTTATCTCACGATTTACAATATTACTTTGATAAACTTGGATTCTCGATCGAAAATCCAAGATTATCGATCTATAATCTTGAATTATCTACTTAGTGAACATTCGGCTCGTCAAACCTGGTTCATCACGCGAAAATCTTGGAATATCACCCACCTACACATTCGGCAAGATAATCCAAGATTTTCAATTGATAATCTTGGATTCTTGACCGATAATCTTGGATTCTCGACCGATAGTTTTGGTTTGTAGGACGTGAATCCAAGATTATGAAAATATTTTTCGAGAAATCCAGGATTATCGGTCGAATATCCAGGATTATCAAAGCAAATTTTCAATAATCCAAGTTTATCGGTCGAGAATCCAAGATTACCAAATTATTTTTCGAGAAATTCCAGATTATTGTTTGAAAATCCAAAATAATAATAAAAAAAATCGATAACCCAAGTTTATCGGTCGACAATCCAAGATTATCGGTCGAGAGTCCAAGATTATCAAATTATATTTTGAATAAGCCAAGATTATCGTTTGAAAATCCAAGATTATCGGTCGAGAATCTAAGATTATCGGTCGAGAATCCGAGATTATCAAATTATCATTCGAGAATCCAGGATTATCGGTCGAAAATCCAGGATTATCAAAGCAAATTTTCAATAATCCAAGTTTATCGGTCGAGAATCCAAGATTACCGAATTATTTTTCGAGAAATTCCAGATTATTGTTTGAAAATCCAAAATAATTATAAAAAAAAATCGATAACCCAAGTTTATCGGTCGACAATCCAAGATTATCGGTCGAGAGTCCAAGATTATCAAATTATATTTCGAATAAGCCAAGATTATCGTTTGAAAATCCAAGATTATCGGTCGAGAATCCAAGATTATCGATTGAAAATCTAAGATTATCAAATAACTTTGCAGTTGTTGTTCTCATGCAGGTCCTCTCTGTTCGGCAAAGGGGATAACACAACCGACAGAATAGATGATAACATTTCAATTGTAGACAATTTCATCTCGGAATTTGACTGTATGCGCTGGCGAATTGGTGAACATAAGCGTGTCCTTTTTACGTGCATCTAAATATGCACAGGCAAACAATTTGTACATAGGCCCATGTTATGACAAAAGACAGCTTCAGTGATGTACTGACTACGTGCGAAGATTCGCGATATTAGGATTGCACTGTCAGCTCAGAAGTTTGACAATCTTGGATTCTCGACCGATAAACCAGGTTTATCAAAATAAATTTTGATGATCTTGGATAATCAACCGATAATCTTGGATTCTTGATCGATAAACCCGGTTTAGCAAAATATTTTTTGATAAATCTGGATTATCAACCGATCATATCGACCGATAAACCAGATTAATCAATATTTATTTTGATAATCTTGGATTCTCGACCGATAAACCAGGTTTATCAAAATTAATTTTGATAAACTTGGGTTATCAACACATAATCTTGGATTCTCGACCAATTAACCAGGTTTATCAAAATAATTTTTGATAAATTTGGATTATCAACCGATAAACCAGGTTTATCAAACAAGTTTTGATAATCTTGGATTATCAACCGAAAACCTGTGATTCTCGAGGGATAAACCAGGTTTATCCAAATAAAGTCTGATGATCTTGGATTATCGACCGATAAACCAGGTTTATCAAAACAAGTTTTGATAATCTTGGATAATCAACAGATAATCTTGGATTCTCGAATGATAAACCGGGTTTATCAAAATATTCTTGATAATCTTGGATTGTCGACAGAAAAACCAAGATTATCAAAATGAGTTTGATAATCTTGGATTGGCATTGGATAAACCAGGATTTCCTATCGACAATCTTGGATTGTCAACGAAAATCTTTGATGATCTGTCGATGATCTTGGATTGTCGGTCGATAATCTTGGGTTATCAGTCGATATCTTGGATTATTAGTCGATAAACCAAGATTATCGAATGAAGTACACTTAAATCAGTAGATTATCCAAGATTGTCGACTTATATACCGAATTAATTTATCTTGGATTACAGGTTGATATTCTTGGATTATCGTTCGATAGTCCAAGTTATTTTGATAATCTTGGATTATCTCGTGATAAACCTGGTTAATCGTTGATAATCTTGGATTATCGACTGATAATCCAAGATTATCCAAGATTATCAGTCGAAAATCTTGGATTCTCGACCGATAATCTTGGATTATCTATTTATTACACATTTCACTTGCCATAAACGTGGGTGGACATGACAAATGTTCGCCTCTTTTCGACTAGTGCCCAGATAATTACGGGTCAGGTATGTGCTATTAAGCATACCATCTCACCCTGCTCCGTGCAGCCACTCTCCCCGATGACTGGAAAGAACCAGAATTTTCATTTCGCAGGCAGCATTATTGTTGTTTGAAGTTGTACTGTCACCAGGTCACATGCCAGTTAGTAGGTAGGCCCCAAAAGGTGTGATACCTGTATTTATGGTGAATATGATACATGGTACGTGTTTATTTTGTTATCCCAAGCTACACCCACATCAGCTGGTAGACCACATTACTATACGGCTATTCACTGGCACGCATCGTTGGATGCTTTGTGAGCAGTATTTTTTGTTTACTACTGATCCATACTAGTCGGTGTGGTCATCGGGAAGTAAGGAAAATATTTTTCTGAGACAGTATCTCTCACAATGCAAACTTCCAGAACAAGAGATCACAATATAGGCGTTTTTTCGAAGGACATCAAACGACCTGCAAGTGCCATTTCCGGGGATCTGGGGACTTCAGGGACGAAAATTTTCTTGGTACGCTACGCGAAAATCCTGGTGGCGCTCCATTTAGATAGTAAATTCGCCACCAAAAAAAAAAACACACATTTGCGTCCCCGCCCCTTGCAGTTTATTGGGAGGGGGTTGAGAACAGCTGCGGGAATCGCGCAATTCCACACCTTAATGCGAACACTGGTTTGCACCTCATGTAGTGACCTCACACAGTAAGCTGAAACAATGTCCTAAGAGAAGAACAGGTTGGTTAGGAGTTGACAAAAAAAAGAGGGAGTTTATAGTCAACAAAAGATGTTTGTATGAGGCTACCGTTGTAGGTGTTTCCACGTTATTTTAAAAGAAAAAATGTCTTTGTGGACTTTGTGGCATGTCTTCAGAATTCTTTCTGTTTGCGTTGTTTGTTTACTTATGTGCAGAAAACTGCTAATTACAGATTAATTTGATGAGGAACATCAAATTCCTCGAATTATTTGCTGATAAATTTTGATGACTAAGGTTGGCCTCATGTACCCACCCCCTCTCGATGTTACCCCGCGAAGGGTACGTTAGACAGGGTAATTCCTGATGTTTAAAAAATGAAAAAAAAAATTCAAATATCTCTATCCATTTTCGCCTAAAGAGACCCCAGAGTTGGACTTTGCTCGGCACCGTTCCAACTAGTTCATTCATTGCTGGGCTGTTGACGCATTGCATTGGCTACATTGAAGCATACTCTTTTTCTGTGCTGTCAGTTTGTTAGTTAGATGAGGTTTAACGGCCCAGTTTCCAACCAATTGGTTCAAGTCGAGCCGGCCACGGCCTTTGTTCCAGTTGTGGCTATGGCTTGTTTTCCCTTACTCCATTGCTTATGCGGAGCATCACGCACAACGACAGAAGGTTTCAATTTTAAAGTCTTTGGTATGACTCGACCTGGGAATCGAACCCCGGCCTCCCGCGTGAGAGGCGGATGCTCTACCACTAGACCAAACACGCGGTCTGTGATGTTATTTTACTTATGTAAAGGGCAATTTTTAAAACAAACGAGATATGACGGTCGTTTATGAACCCTATATGTGAAGTTAAAACGTACACCCTGTATTTTTCTTTAATCCAACTAGTTATTTTTTTAATAAATTGCAACATTCACTGCATGATGAATAATCGAAAAAAAGAGATCTATTTCGTAAGCTTATTCCATTATATTCCATTGATAATGTACACTTTGTATATTCGGCACCGGTTTTTCTCACTAAACGTGCAAATCTGGTGTCATATTGAAATAGTATGTAAAACCAAGGAGCTGATGCTTATTAAATTAAGTAAAAATAAATAAGACCCTAGCACCTTCATTACCTCTAACCTTAAAACAATACATTTTTTGAGATAAAACGAACTGTTTAATTTCACTGTGTCCCCATACTTCATCGTACTGGCTATTGTGTGTAACACTACTAGTTGATGTTGCACAAGTTGTAAGCGGGACACTGTTTTTGCTCACTGAACGTGCAAATCTGGTGTCGTATTGAAATAGCCTGAATTATCAAAGAACATAATTATGTTTGAATGAATTAGACCCCAGCCTCTTCCTTACCTCTAATCTGAAAACATAGTCCAAATTAAATGTCTCACTTCATGAGGATATTGTACACTATGTATATGCGACACCGTTTTTGCTCACCGAACTTGCAAATCCGGTGTCGTATTGAAACAGTGTGTAAAACCAAAGAGCTGATATTTTGTCAAAAATAATGTAATTTTATTGGGTGAATAACCGTATAATTAAGATAAAATAAATGAGACCGAAGCCCCTTCTTTACCCCAAAACTGAAAACAATAAATTGCTGTGATAAAACCCAATGAGTGTGTACAATTTTACTTTTTCCATATAGTACTGTACTTCATAGTCGTATTCAGTGGCTATTGGGTTACAAACAACGGTAGTTGATGTGCGCCTTGTATATGCGACACCGTTTTCGCTTATTGAACGCGCAAATCTGGTGTCGTATCGAAACAGTATGTGAAACCAAGGAGCTGATGCTTATCAAAGAACCTTGTTAAGTATAAATAGATAAGATCCTAGCCCCTTCCTTGCCTCTAACCTGAAAACAATTTATTTGTTTGAGATATAACGAGCGTTTATAATTTCACTGTGTCCACCTACTTCATCGTACTGGCTTTTGTGTGTAACTCTAATTGATGTTGTACACATTTTATACGCGAGACCTTTTTTTGCTCACCGAACTTGCAAATCCGGCAGTCCGGTGTCGTATTGAAATAATGTGTTACACCAAAGAGCTGATATTTTGTCAAAAATTACTCGATGGTAGAACACCATAATGGGTGAATAACCGTATAATTAAGTTCAAATAAAATGAAATCGGTCCTCTTCTTAACCACCATGCTGAAAACAATAAACTGCTGTCCTAAAATCCAGCTAGCGTTTATAAATGTACTTTGTCGACATAGTAATTCATAGTCGTATTCCACCCGATTCACATAGTAGTATACAATAATATTGTGCCATAATATGTAAAAAATCAACAATACTATTGTTACCGTAA
>WURT03092769.1:1202-12660 GCA_009936505.3 Holothuria glaberrima
ACAAGTCATTTTACTTCTTTTGGAGGTATCACCGATATGATCCCTGGTGTGGTGCTTGACTGCTCCTTGGCAGGGATGCAGGAGAGCAAAGTTTCGCTATGCAAATCTGAAGGCACTGGTATCTAAAATAAACAGACCTTAGCCTATGAGAGTAAAGCTGTTTTATTACCTTCGTATTTATTGGATATGCGTTTGCAAATTTTTAAGAAGCTAGGTGTCCTTACATGTAATTTAGTGATACATATGCTAGCTTTGAAGTAAAATATGCATTCAAAAACTTAACTTAATCTAGGTACTAAAAAAAAGGAAATCAGCATCAGTGAGGGGAGCGCATGGCCCAATGCCCCCCTCAAAATATGCCACTGCCAACTACTGTGTGACAGTGAAACCAGTCACATGGGCAGATGGGTCTGTTAGGTGTGTGTCCAAATTTCTTTTTTCAACTGACTCTATCCAACAGTCTTCTGTGACACTATGAGAAATACCAAACTGTTTGATATTTGGAGTGAAGTCAGGGGAAAAGAGAGGGTGGTCATAGTTTAGTCAGGCCATGGCAGTGAAAACTATCATCAACCCAAAGGTGACTCTTCTTAACAATGCATTGGCCACTTAAGAAGCCTTTGCAAAATCATGTGATGGCCCAGGGTGCTCACCCCCAGTACAACTAATATATAGTAGATAGAACTTTAACGTATCCACCTTGGCAGTGTGTTGTGAGTATGGTTAACCTACAGTCCATAGTAGTTGCAAAAGTTATCTATTATGTTACAGTTACCTTTGTTGTCAATTCTATCAGTAGGCCTATGTCATGTTTATGGACTGCAAGGAATAAAAGTACGTTCAAGGTTAAAGTGGCAGAACGATTTTAGCCATGGCCCCTTTGGTCACTGCTTTCACTGCCACTGATGGATTTATGAAGGCAGGCACGTAGCCAAGGAGGGGCGAGGGGGCAGCAAATTTTTTGTATTTTTAATGACTTTTGTGGTATTGCTAGTAACTCAAAATAGAAAATGTTAAGATGCAACTTACAAGGCCTGTACACTTTGTGCAAAACTATGGTGGCACTACGCTTAGGTAATTTGCCTAAACTGGCAGGTTTCGTCCCCTCCTTGGCAAATTCCTGGCTACCCGCCTGTATGAGGGTTCTCGCCAGGAAAAATGGGAAATTAAACACTACTATATATGATTTTGTGGCATCTGGGAAGGGAATATTAGATCTACTTGACTTGTTTTCATTTATCTCCTATTTAAATGCAAATCAATTTGAGAGATCAGCTAGGGAAGTTTTTGGAATCTTGTAAAGCCACGGTTAAAATTGAGTATCTCATACTTTGAAAATGCCCCCTGCAACTCCCTTATTGCTCATTGCCCCCTGAGTTGTGAAAATGCCCCCAGGGGGTGATAGTATAGTTTCCCCATGGAGGCTATCTTACCCCTTTCATTAACTTGTCAGACTATATGGGCCCTCTCCCAGCTACCTGAGAGGATTAAACTGTTCTCCTCCACTCCATTGAACAGAGAGGCCTCTCGTATTTTTACACACTTTCAAACTGTATAAACTGAAAGTGAACATAATTTAAATTCATGCGGGGTTCTTGTCTATATATCTGTCTGGTGCAGATTCAGGGTTGTAGCTGAAAAGGGGCTCACTACAGGAAGGTAATGAGTCACTGTGCAAGGCAAAGCTATAGAGAAGCAGTTGGACAAATTTGAGAAATGAAATGCAGTTTTAATAATGGGAGGTCTGTTCCTGGCAACCTGGCAATCAAGATAAGAATAAACCACATGGTTATGTGGTGTGCTGCAGCACTCTGGAATATTACTGTAATTGGGAAAGGGCTATTGATTGAACATAGTTCAAAATGAACAAGTTGGAGGGTCTGTGGTCCTACCATAGCCCAGTTTTGGAAATGGGATTTCCTGAAATCCAAAACAATACAGGACCATTTTTATTTGGGGAAGAGGGGTGGCATGGAGGGGGGGGGGGGTAGGGAGCTGCACACTTTTGCTCAGATTTTAGGAGGAAAGTCATATGACCCGAAACTAGAGACTAGAAGATCTGCCAGAAATAAGCATAGGCTGTTTCCTGCAAGATATACACTAGGAATATCAAAGATAATGCATTCCATGGCTATATCCTAAACAGCCCATTTACATGTATAGTAGCTGCAGGAAGACAAGGTATCATAAGGAAAGATAAGAGTGTGTGGAGGAAACAGTCCATGCTGCAATTAATCTCAGGCAGAACAGAGGTTTTTATTAAAGAAAAAAGAAATTCTGCTTTCTATTAAATTAAGCACATATGATAGAGCAACAAATTATAAACAAGTAGCAGCAAGCAGTTTCATTTTATCTTGTTCCATTCTAGAGATAAAGCTATTTATTGCAATGACAGGGTTCCCACTATTTGCAAAAAACGATTGTAGCAAGTCTGTTATGATGTCATAGATCGAGCCACAACAAATTATGCATTGCTGTGTAGTTCTTTATCTCTCAATAATTTCTTTGATATCATACGTACTGTTAAGTTTCTGTCTAAACTATTTATTCCCCAAACTGTCAGTTTTTAGAAAGGATGCACAAAATGTTTGAATTAACTTCTAAAATGAAAAACTAGGCCAAAGAAAACAAAGATATACATTAAAGATTTGTCCAGTAATGTGGCTCTGATAGGATATTTCAGACTAGCCCCCAGTCATCTTATGGTGGCACCTTTTCATTGCAATAAATAGCCATATCTCTACAGTGGAACAAGATACAATGAAGCTGTTTGCTGCTACTTGTTTATAATTTGTTGCTTTATCATATGTACCTACTTAGAAAGCAGAATTTCTTTTTCCTTTAAAATGCTTGAGCATAGGTAGAAATCCAGGGGATTTATACCTCACATTTTGGAATGCTCCATTGACTTTCACCTCAAGGGTCCATTATCCCCTGCCCCTCACTGTTTCCCAGAAATCTCTGCTACTGATGCCGAGTCAAGACTGAAGAAAGAGAAAGACAGTTTGTACTGTACATTGTACATGCAATGGTGAGTTCTCAGGATTCACTTGTTTTCCCTCTCAGTCTACCCTTCCAACAGTGTTTCCTAAATATAAGTCCCAAGTTTAAAAACAAACTTTGAGCAAAGATATCTTGAAAATGTCAGTTTGCAGTATAGTTCAAACTCCTGTACTACTGGGCCAAAGGAAATAAATTTAGAAAAGTACTGTAGATTGAGCTTCAAGAAGGGTTAATTTGATATAAAAATATACAACTTACTTTTAACATAAAACTGTGTTCTAAAGGCAACAAAATTCAGCTCAACAACAGCAGCAACAGCTCTCACACCTTGACAACCTGCAGGACAGCTCTAATTGAAATTCACAGAGATAGAACTCATCCCCTACCAGAAAAAAAGAAATTGCTGCTTAGCTGGCCAGGTGCTAAAACAATACACTCTCCATAAATGAAACCTCAAAGGGAATTTCAGGGCAGGGGCATGAAAGGACAGAATGGAGCTGGAATGGCTTTGTTTCTCCATGGAGAAGTAATGAAAAGGTTAATAATTCTTGGCCCTGAATAATGAAGTTGACTTAGAATGTATGGCATGGTGAGGGGAAATGTATAAATAGCAGGACTATAACCAGACAAGATACTGAAGGCAGGAGGGCTGAAGTATGGCTTTCAGGGCAGCATTTATTTTCTTAGGTGAAGGGGACATACTAGAATGAAGCAGGGCCAGACTAAGGGTGTGGGAGCCCGGGGCACGCAATTGTGTGGGGGGCCCTAAAGTTCAGCTTAGGAACACTTAACACAGTACCTGAACACCCAAGGTATATATTATTCCCAAATGTGGGGGGCCCAAAATGTGGGGGCCCGGGGCACATGCTCCTGTTGCCCCCCTTAATCCACTAGTGAAATGAAGGCATGGTAATTTGGGATTTTCTAAGGTGGGGGAAATTTTAGGGGGCCAAGGGTGCTGGGACAGGCCCCAGCACCCTTGGCTCTGGGCAGTGGCATGTGCAGGGGGGCCATTGGGCCATGGCTCCCCCTCACAGATGTCAATTTCTTTTTTAGATCCTAAAAATACATAATTTTGTAACACAAATTTTACTTCAAAAGATAGCATATGTGGCACCAGTCTTTCATGAAAGGACACCAAATTTTTCAAAAATTTTCAAAGCAGAGGTTCACCCCCTCCCCTTAGACCCCTCCCCAGGCTGGCCATTACACAACATACTGCATTTTGGTGTGCCCCTCCAGTGGACCACTTGGCCCCCCCACTTCGAAAAGTCTGGCGACACCACTGTTTGTAATGTGCCCAAATCTGAAGGAAATGCTCATGGCTCATGCATTGCTTCAATGAAAGCAACACAAGGTTCAAATTAACAAACAAAAACAGTGTAACATAGTAAAGTCATATTCTAAATTTTTCCAATGTTTTGCAAAGAGTGCAAACTAATGAGTACATGCAATACATCTGACTAAGTCTCATTTTTGCAGGACCTGTTCATCCTGGCCAAGCCCATATCCAAACAATACGTGAACTTGCTTGCCCTAATACTCAATTTGCCTACCACTGTTCAGTTCAAAACCCGACCTCTGGTTGAAAACTAGGGGTTTTACTTGATGTTCGCACCTACAGATTATAGCCTAAAATTTTGAAAAATCAATAAAAATATTAGAAAACCTGGTAAGTGTCCCAGTGGTTATAATCTGTAGGTGCGAACATCAAGTAGAATCCCAACTTGACAGCCAGAGGTCAGGTTTTGCACTGTTCAGTGGTAGATGATTTGAGTAAGGGCGATATCACGTAATGAAGGAACAGGGGGAAGGGGGTGGTACCCCCTAGAATATTTTTTGCCCTTCCTAGAATATTAAAAATTACCATTGCTGTACAGAAAAATATTTTGTCCCCTGGAGGCTATTTTGACTCCCCCTAGCCCCCTTCCTTCAGTTCTTTGTCTGACAGTGGTCCTGATCCCTGCTGAGCTGATACATATAAGTCAGGTAATAAAATAATTTTTGATGTAACTTGTAGGCCTAAAACTCAGATTGCAGTTGTTTGCTTTTTGTTGATTTTTATATTAAAAGCCCTTGTGATTCCTTAAACGTCTAAGTGAAGGGTACTGAGAAAAGTGTGGACTGCATGATACAACCTACTAAATTTCCCGTATGTTTTAGGCCCCTTGCTAATGCAATGGGGGAGTTGGGGCAGTTGAAATATTTTTACGGGGAAAGTACTCAATAGAAGTAAGGCAATGGGGTAATTGATGATTTTCTAGGGGAAATTTTTTCTTAGGGTTGCAACTTGGTCCCCTTACCCAAACTTTGGCTAGTGGCTAACACTGCCTACTTCTCGTAATATGGCTAATTAAATCCCCCTTCTTGGTAACTTTTTCAACCAAATATTTTATGAATTTTTAAAATGTAGGCATTTAATAACTAGAAGCAGTAGCACATGTGAAGGCCATAGAGCTCATGCAGCACTTTACAAGCGAAAAAATGTAGGGTAAGTGTCAATTAAGGGCAAAAGTATGTTGCTTCTGAAGGCTAAATTCATGTCACCATTGCTTTTCAAAAGACGGTTTTTCTGACAAACATCACTGGTCATCATTGGCCACCCCCAACCCCACTTCAGCACCCCTTCCCTTTTGGGTTGCCCATAAACTCAGTGAAAAGTAACATCCAGGTGTGTTCTGTGACCACTTATTGATAATTTTTCATTTGAAACAATACGTAAATTTGTAATACATGGGTAAAAGTACAGAAAATCCTAAAGCCCCATCCACATGATCATATGATGGTTGTTCAATACTTCATCATATCTTTGTAACATGATGATATAAATGACAACTAGTGAAAAATTGTATGTTTGTGTACATGGGCTTCCCAACAAAGTTCAACACCCCATCAAACATATGTATGACAGAATTTAAATTTTTAGCTGCATGTTTCATCTTTCCAACAAACGTTTAAAACATTCGATAGTATGCAGTCTCTTTTGTATCATTTACCAGGCGCACTGGAATGGAAAAAAACATGGGGGGGGGGGGCTGAGTGCCAGCAAAACTATCTAAGCAGAGCACCGCCATCAGTTGGCATGGAGCAGACAGAAAATTTTTGGCTTTACAAACCCTCCAGATGGCTGGAAATAGCACTTCCGGAGTGTTCTTCGCTGCATGTACCCAGCCTTACAATATGGATCTCATGTCTGCAATTTCTTAATTAATGAGAAAAAAAAATCAATCTATGAAAAATGGTAATACATGTCACCCCTCAATTTTTTCATTGGGGGCTGAGCCCCAGTTCTGCATGTTGAGCTACATACTCCTGCAAATGTAATATGGACAAATGAATGCTTATGCGGAGCAGTGAAAAAATGTTACTTCAACTAAAAGTACAGTATGCTAGATTAATAACATAGTGTCCCTATGTTACACTGGCCCCATTGATCAAACAAAGCTGCAGTGCACTAGGCTGCATGTCAAAATGTTGATCTCAAAGGCTTTTTTTGCAATTGTGATGTTCAAAATTGGTGAGAGATATTGTCTGCAGGGGTGGTGCAAGAGGGGGGAAGCAGTCCATGCCCCCTCTTTTGGAGATGGCTGAATGTTCCTCAAACTGATGACATGCAATATTATGCATACAATAGAAACAGGAGATACATGCTCACTTCCCCATTATATTAACCACACAGGTATCCAAGCCAGGGGACTGTGACTAGATCCCCCTATCCCACCCTGGAATTTGGGGAAAAAACTTACTTCTACTGGCCACACTTTTGGGAGAAAATTGGGTAGTTTTCTCAGGCATTACAGGTTTTCTCAAGCATTCAAAAATCATTCCATAAGGAAGAATAACACATACTCATATGCCCAGGCATGATCAAATAGAGCTGAATACTGAATGTTATTAAGTGCTGATTGAAGAAGAATGGATAGCTTTGCAGTTGTAAAGTCAAGTGAGGGCAAATCCAGTGCTGGCTTCAGAATGTGAGGTGGAATCATTGGAGAGGGAAGCTGTTTGAGACTAGAGGGGGGGGTTAACCCTTTATTCGGATTGTTGTCCTGGGGGGTCTAAGGGGAGGGACACCCCCTCCCCTTTGAAAATTTTTGAAAAATTGGGTGTTCTTTCATGCAATTTGGTGCCACATATGTTACCTTCTGAAGTAAAATTTGTGTTAGAAAATTTACATATTTTTAGGAACTAAAACTAAATAAATTGGCATCAGTGAGGGGGACCATGGGGAGAACCCCCTCCCCTTTGAAAAGTTTTGAAAAATTAGGTGTCCTTTCATGCAAACTGGTGCCACATATGTTACCTTTTGAAGTAAAATTTGTGTTAAAAATTTTTCGTATTTTTAGAAACTAAAAAAAAAAAATCAGCATCAGCCCCCTCCCCCGAGTACGCCAGTGCTGGTGATACTTCTTCCAATTCGAGGATTTCCTGATATTTTCTGAAATTATTCTCTTTCCAGAAAGTTTCCCGAACAGCACCAAAATTTGTCGAATTTTGGGTACTTTCGGGAAGAGTGGAAACACTAAAATTGAACACTTGTATTTTGTAATTTTTTCCTGAAAAAATCAGGTCTGTGACTCTTAAGAAAGTTTACAGACTACCCAATTCATGTTTTGAACCCTCAGAGTGCTGGTAGCTGTTCCAGGGTTGAACTGGGCTGCATTTGTGCAGCCTCATGAGCTACTATGCCCATACAGCTGGCTGAGATACTGACAATATTATTTTCACAGCCCAGTTGGCTCTTATGGTTAAGAAGCAGGTTTTAATGCCTTCTTTTTGGTATAATTAATGTTTTGAAACAGTTAAGTACATTTGTAAAGACACAGGCCCATTGCCAGTCAAAGTGCTGAAGGGGGCTAAACATATTCTTCCAGGGGGAGGGCCGAGAAATTTTTAAGGGGACGAATATGCAAAAATGTATTAAGTCAATGGCAACTTGAAACTTCTCTCTTGGCTGAAGGCCTGTAAAGACAGTGCTATTCCATATGTACCATAAAATAATTATTATCGCTCAAACGGTCCAAAAAGTCATGCAGTTCAGGTTCAGCTGCCTACTGGCTTAAACGTGGAAAGTTTTGTCCCTTTCAGTCATTTTGTGCCCATTTCAGGGTCCTGTTTTATAAAAAAAAAATAAGAACAATCTTTGAGTTTGATCGATACCCAATGCCTTAATTGAATTCAAACTTAAGATTGAGTTTGACATCCTATTTTAAAGCCTGTAGCCAGACAAGGTACTGAAGGTGGGGGGGGAATTTTTTTTTCAGGGGCGAGCAGTTAAGAGCCATGATCATACTAAACTTCATAAGGTAATGATTCTTACCTTCAGTAGGAGGCAAAAATTTTTCAGGGGGCTTAATTACTCCTCCTTCCCCCTTCACTATGGTTTGCCTATTTTAGATGATCATATGCACACTGCCCTTAGCTTATAATTGCAAAAAAATGAGTTTGCAACTTGCAGTTGTTTTACTTGGTCAGAAGTATTTAATTGTAGGAGAGAAGAGTGAGCTATGCACAATTGAGTTACAAAGTAAAGTTGGTGCAATTTTAATGTTTGGTAAATCTGCATTTAACTGTAGTTATGAACAGTGGCATATGCAGGATCTCTCTCAAGGGATAAGGGCATGCAGTAAGTTGAGTGATTGCCGGCCTGGGGGAGGTGTCCCCCTGCCCTTTGAAAATTTTTGAAATATAAGGTGCCTTTACATGCAATCTGGTGGCACATATGCATCCATTTTTAAGTTAAATTTGTGTTACAAAATGTGTATTTTTAGGAACTAAAATAAAAGGGTATCAGTGATCGCTGGCCTGGGGAAGGGTCTAAGGGAAGGAGTATCCCCCTCCCCTTTGAAAGTTTTTGAAAAATTAGGTGTCCTTACATGCAATCTGGTGCCACATGTGCTACCTGTTTGAGGTAAAATTTGTGTTACAAAATTACGTATTTTTAGGATCTAACAAACAAAAAAAATGTCATCCGTGAGAGGGGGTATGGCCAACTGCCCCCCTCCCCGTGTACGCCACTGGTTATGATGATGTTATATCAAGTGTTTAAGTGACATCCCATTCCAACATTTCTGGTGTCAAATATTTGTAGACTTTCAGTTTTTTTGACTCTCCCATATGAGACTCAGTGATAGTCATAAGTTGTACAATTCGTATACAGTACATGCTTGTATTAAAGTACTTTTACAAAGTAGTTGGCAAATCTTCTGAACTGGGAACAATAAAGAGAAAGCTGCAATCACAGGAAAACTTGTTATAGAAATAAGGCGTTGCTATTGTAGTGAGACCCAAAGCTTTAACTTAAGGTAATTAACAATATGATGCATTACAGTGAGGGTTACTTATTGCTGCACAACAATGGCTCAGCTTTGAAGGCCTTCATAGCATGACCATGCCAGTGAGCTTTTTTGAAGCAGTATAGCTACATAAGGGAGTCTGTTGCTATAGTGACAATGGAACTTCCTACAGTGCTCAAAGAAATATTTATTGTCCCAGTGCACATGCAGTGACAATTGATTGGCAAATAATTACTGTCAGACACAGGCAGTTCTCTTTGAATAAATTTGATCACCACAAAGCCTTATATTACAGTACCATAGTAGCACAGGACTGAAAAGTTTGACACACTTTAAATTTTTTAACTAATGCAATTTTGCTTAAAAACATCAAATACCTTTACTGAATGTAATTTTTGTTTGTACTGTACATATCACAAGAATAACATACTGCTATGGAATTTATTACCCCATGTGAAAAACAATTAAATTAATACATAATCTGTCAAAATTAAAGTAGGGTTCTGTCTTAAGCAAGCAGTTTAAAAACACACACTGCATGTTAAGGTCTCCTGTATATGAGCATACCTCCGAGGTAGTACTTCCATGATATGAGTCCTTTGTGAATAGGCCTATGATGTGTTTCCTTGAAGGCCAGTCTTCACTTAAACATGATGTTTATCTCAATAAAGCTGTAGAAAGGAAGGTTTTTGAGCTGCTAGAAACCAAACCTTACTTTTCATTTTTCACCAAATCTTGAAAAAAGCCTCATGAATGAAATTAAAACAAAAAGTCAAGTATCACCATAAAATGATCAAGGCTATACCCATTTCTCCTCAAAAAATGGTAAAACACATCATTTTAGTCAAAAAGTGGTAAAAAATACTGGCATGTATGTGTCATATACTTCACAAAGGTGAACGAAGAAGGATACTAAGTTTGAACCAGTTTAAAATTCATTTTAATGATGTCATAACCTTATATGCAGCACAAACTTGTAAAAACTACAGTGGTGATAAATTGCCCTCCATGAAAACAGAAGTAAATTGAGTGGCTTTCTTGTTTTCCAAGTTCTTAAACCTTCAAAAATTTAAGTTCAGGTCCAGCATTTTATTTTCACTCTCATGGACAAGTTTCAAAATGTTTTATTTTTAATTATAGTAGAGTGAATTGCAACCAGAGAAATTAGTGCAAAGGCCTGACTGAAAAAAACATCATGGAAAAAATGACACTACAAGTTGATTGTCAAGTACTTGAAATTGATTCCAGATTGTGGAATATGTACTTCTGATAATGTGTGCAAGTCTACTTTTAACACATTGATGGTTTGGTTGAGAGCAGTGGTGGAGGAAGGAAATTTGGTCAGAGGGGGTGAGGATGACCTGTAGGGGTGCTTCAGAGCAGTTAAATTCCCTATGCCTCAATACGGTAAAAGCCTAAAAAGGGTGCTGACGGTCGATTTGAGTCTGCTGGGGGGCAACCGCCCCCTCTGACCATATGGTAGCTCCGCCACTGGTTGAGAGCAGGGAGTTAGTGTAGATGAGTAACCGTCACTGTTGAGAGCAAATTTTATAGCAAGGTATAGGAAGATGTGTGTTGAATGTAGTGAAAAGATTCCCAGGAACGGGTAATACATAGGAGTCTGAGTTAAAGGGAGTATAGTAAGAAGTCACTCTAAATTTATTTAAAAATGTCAGCTAAATCTCCCCATTTTTCTCTTACGTGGTATTTTCATGATTCTTCTGAGTACACTACACTGGATATTAAACATAAAACTAGGAGTTATCCTTTCAGTATGTAATATGCAATTGACTTTCAAAAATATTGTCTCATGATTTAAAAACGTAGAGGCCATCATAAGAAGGGATACTTGGGTATATGCTAATTCAGATTGGGGTGACATCATTTCCCCTTTAAGCTATTCTAAAATGATCAAAATGTGATTTGTGGTACATGTAGTGCATTCCAAAAAGATAATTTAATGGTTCACTCTAATCCCTACAGTTCTGTAAGTGCAGATCATATCATCCGGGGCTTCACTACCTGGTCTCCTGCCTTCGCAAGTCCTCTTGACACCACCAAGGCCCCTAAGATGGGTTCCTCCCTTATCTCCACGCCATCACTGGGTATTCTTCCCCGCCCACACCCACTACCTCCCAGGCCCCTGGCTCACTCTGTAT
>WURT03092780.1:0-12660 GCA_009936505.3 Holothuria glaberrima
ACGCACACTGAAGCCAGCGGATTGTAGCCAGTCATGACTCAAGTTGCTATCTCCCAAAATTCAGTTGACTTGTACAGGCCTTCCGTAAGGATCAGGTCCGTGCACAAGGGGACAAAGGGGGAGGGGACGAAGTCACCCTGAAAAATTTTCGCCCCCACAGAAGTCTCAAGTTTCTATTGACTTAATGCATTTTTACACATTTGGCGAGCCTGAAAAAAACGTTTTGCCCCCTGAAAGCTATCCCCCCCCCCAGTACGATGTCTGGTATCCGAACGATTCTAGACGTCAGTATGGTAGAAAAGGTGCCTCAAATTCCATTCTCAAACCATGCTCGGCTGCCACTCTATTCGTTTTGACTAACTTGTTTCTTTGCTTTTCCTCCCTCCTTCCAACATCTTTCCTTTATTTTGATTCCTTTTTCTCTTTATCCTTTTCCTCCTCTTTCCTCTTCCTTCTCCCTCTTCCCTCTCTGTCTCTTCCGCTCCCCTGCCCTTCATTTCGCCGACTGGACTATTAAGTCCCATTGAATCCAATGGGAATTTAATACGAGTTCAATAAGAATATATGGCATCCCATAAGGTCCCATTCAACGGGATTCAATGGGAATTTTCTCCTAGGAATATTAAGTAAAATTTCATAATTGAAATGAAATCTAATTATTCATCTTTAATTATGAAAACAATCACAGAAATTACATTTCATTTGTAAAAGCCATGCAAATATTTCAAAAGCTCATCACTTTCTTGGCCGCAATGCGGTGGGACGAAACTTGGTGGAGCCTATTGATCATGTAATAGTTCCGAAGAAACCCCTCTGATATTCATGAAGCTCCCCCAGAACTTCGCATTATAGACAAAACAAACTCATGGAAACCTTCAGTTCAATAGCTCCAACTGTTCACAGGCCCTTAGCGAGACAAGGTAGTAAAGGGGGCGATTAACCTTGCAGGGTACCACAATTTTAATGCAATAAGGCAAATGGAACTTTTGATCTTCTATAGGGTGACAATTTCGGGGGGATTCGTTCCCTAGCTTCCCCCACCCTTGGCAACGTTAACGGGCTTGCCTGTTCAATATGTTATGACCCTTTAAGTTTAAGAATGTATTGTGCAACATTGTGTTTTCAAATGTATTATCTTTATGACGGTATGATCGTGTAGACGGGGCTATGCCGGCTTGGCAAAGCCAGATATGGACTTCAAGATGTTATACCTTCGAGATGCAGACGTCAGGGGTTCTGACACTTGAACAAGAAAGGGCAAATTCAATAAACAATTGGTAAAGATTGATCAAGATTTGTTAAGAATTTGACGCAACATAGCTACAAAAACTGACATGTCATACAAAATTATAACTGGTGGTTATTCTGTTTAAGATCAAGGAGAAAAAGCATGACACGTTTCTGAACCAGAAAGCCCAAAGGCTTAGTGATTCCTTGCCATAGAAAGTGTTGGGATTTTCTTTGGAAATTTTGCTTTTCAACCTCTAAAGACCCCAGGTGACCTTTGACCTTCCCAAAACAAAAAGGTTCTTCCTCCAACCATAAAGCATCCATGTACCACAAATGAAATCTATCCAGGCTTTCTACATTGAAAAATCGTGTTAAGAAGGTTCTCACACTTTAACCCCAGGTGACCCCAGATGACCTTTGACCTCCACTAGAAACAATAGGGTTCATCTTCTCACCATAACACATCCACATGCTACATATGATATCTATCCAAGCCTCCTACTTTGAGATATCGTGTTTACAAAGTGTTCGGCTTTAGACCTCTAGTGACCTCAAATGACCTTTGTCCTCCACCAAAAACAATAGGGTTCTCCCTCAAAACATAAAAAATCTATGTACCAAACATGAAGTGTCAGTCATTGCTACCTCGAGATGAAAGTGTTTACAAGCCATTAACAAGGTTTTTGCAGTTTAACCTCTGGTGACCTCAAATGACCTTTGACCTCAACCAAAAACAACAGCATCCTTCTTAACATGACAAATCTATAACCCAAATATGAGAAGTGTCGGTCATTACTATCTCGTGAAATCATGTTTACAAGGTTTTCAGCTTTTGACCTCTGGTGACCTCAAATGACCTTTGACCTCCACTAAATGCGACAGGGTTCTTTCTCCTAACATGACAAATCTATACACCAAATATGAAAAGTGTCGGTCATTCCTATCTAAAAATACCGCGTTTACAAGTCATTTACAAGGTTTTCGCAGATTAACCTCTGGTGACCTCAAATGACCTTGGACCTCCACCAAAAACTGCAGCATTCTTTTTCTTAACATGACAAATCTATATACCAAACATGAAAAGTGCCGGTCATTCCTATCTCGAGATATCGTGGTTACAAGGTTTTCGGTTTTTTACCTCTAGTGACCCCGAATGACCTTTGACCTCTACCAAAAACAATAGGGTTCTTCCTGTTAACATGGAAAATCTATATACCAAACATACAATGGGTCAGTCATTCCTATCTCTAGATATCATGTTTTCAAGGTTTTGGGCTTTTGAGCGCTGGTGACCTCAAATGACCTTTGACCTCTACCAAAAACGATAGGGTTCTTCCTCTCAACATGACAAATCTATACATCAAATATGAAAAGTGTCGGTCATTGCTATCTTGAGATATAATGTGTTTACAAGTCATTTAAAGGTTTTTGCAGTTTTACCTCTGGTGACCTCAAATGACCTTTGACCTCCACCAAAAACAATAGGGTTCTTCTTCTCAATGTGACAAATCTACATACGAATTATGAAGTGTTGGTCATTCCTATCTTGAGATATCCTGTTTACAAGGTTTTCGGTTTTGGACCTTTGGTGCCCTCAATGACCTTTGACCTTTACCAAAAACAATAGGGTTCTTCCTCTCAACATGACAAATCTATATACCAAATATGAAAACTGTCGGTCATTGCTATCTTGAGATAACATGTTTACAAGCTAAGCCGTCACGTACACACACATACACACATACACACACATCACCATCGCATAGATTCCTTCGGCCTTCGGCAAGGAATCAAAAACAGGCTTGGAATAATTCTATTTATACCAATCATCATGATCAATGCAATCAATAGTCACTCATTATCCACACCTATAATCAGACCTATTGAAGCTGGGGGTTACACCTCTATTTTCTGACATCTTTATGCAAACACACATACTAATCTACACTCCCCTAAGCCTTTCCCTAACATTGACCCCCATCGCATCCCATCTCATTTATTACTTGATTCATTTACACATAATTATTTACATCTATATAGGCTAAGGAGAAAGAATGTGTAAGTACAATGCATTATATTACAGGCTTAGAACAAAGAAGTAGAAAAAGTGAAAAAAGACATACTTGACCAAGATATAGCAACTGTTGTTTTGTATAGAAAAATAATTTTGCAAAAAAGCATTACTTTTAAAAGAACAAAACTACTTGGTGCCAATAAATCAATTTCAAACACAAAATGTTTATACACTTGACCACGAACCAACCAGATTGCACTGGCATTCCCTATACCCCACTAATGCTGTGACTCAACACATCCCTAGTTGAAAATATTGAAAGCCTGAGATGGCTTTTTGTTTTACTATCATAATTAAAGGCAAGTGTTTTTTGTTCTTTTTTCTTCTTTTTTTTCAAAAGTTTACATCAGGATATTTTAACACAAATGTGGCAGTGGCAAAAGTTTTAATTTCATATATTACATATGAACAGAACCATTTGTGTCTCAAAACCTTCTAGGACAGAGTTCAATCCCCCTCACTAGGTTATCTGACAGGGATTGGGTTGCTTTTCAATTTCAGTGGGACCTGAGGTATAATTTCTTGTTCTGCTACAACCAGTATAATGTCTTTAAGTTCATTTCACAAGACCAGCTTTAAAGAGAAGCAGCCCTACTATGTAAATATACTGGACCAATGTGATGCATCTATGCACCAATTATGAGAAATATTCCAATCTTGAGATATCATGGTGACTTTTTCAGAGTTTCACCTTTGGTGACCCCAAATGAACTTTCACCTACAAAATCAACAACAGGATTTTTGTATTCAACTTATGGAAAATACATTAACCATGCAACCAAGCTTTGCAAATTTGGACCTATATAATGAACCCAGATGATCATGACTTTTGACCACCTCCAAACACAACAGAGTATTTCTACTCTCAACATAATACACTTGCATGGTCAGTGTGAATCATACCTTCTACCATGAGATGTCATTGTAAGGTTTTAGAGTTTGACTACTGGTGACCTCAGATGGCCTTTGACTGCCACCAAAAACAATAGCGTTCTTCTCTATGTGATACATCTACGCGTTATGCATGCATAAAGAGAACCATGCTTCCTATCTTGAGATATTTGGTTAACAGGGTTTGCATGATTGAACTCTGGTGATGTGCAGCAGATTACTTTCATCTCCACCACCTAAAATTGGATTCTTCCTCTCAATATGGGGCATCCACATACCAAGTATAAGAACTGTGACACACATACCCATGCACACAAATGCATGCTACTACCAACACACAGGTTTCTCTTACCACCAAAACAGACTTCAACTTAATACTTGGATAACTCTATGAACCCAGGTGGTGAGATCTTGCCTACCAGAAGATTACACTTGAGAAAATGCTTAGATGTGTAACAGATGTATCATTTTACAAATTTTAGAAGTCTGTGCTTGTAATAAATTCAGTTGTTCTAATCTACAAAGCTAGATTAAGATCCCCTGATCAAAAATCTGTTGGAATTATTTGAATATCTTTTACCATTCTCAAGATATTCCTCTTCAAAGTAAATTTGACCATTTGTGGGAACTGTTCATTAGGCTATGCAAAAATACAATGTGCAATGTTGCAGAGTGTCTGTATTTCTTTTGTTATCCCTTTATAAATTATCTGTTAATGACTTAATAGCTAGTTTCTAGTATGGTCTTCAATGTGGATATTTTCAAAGAACTAAACAGCTACTTCTAAAATTAACCACTGGGAGCATCCCAAAGTACAGCTGTCCTTGGAATGAAGGCTAAACTAACAAAGGATAACATAACACCAGTTGACAGGTCCCTCTCTGTATGTCACAAATTTGCTTAAGTAGCTCATATTTATTCATGGTGCAGGTGAAAAACAATAATTGTCTTGTAAAATGGTCAATATTTGATGGATTTTAATGGGAGTTGCGGCTATTTTAATCATGTTTAATGCTTTTTACACCAAATAGGCAAGCATCACATTTACATGTCTTTACAGACCATTAAAGCAAATGTGTGTCAAAGAGTGCAGAACACACACGGTGAAATACTAAAGTTTTGAAGAAAATTTGATAAATGCATCTACTAACCTTGTCTAATTAATGAAATTTTTGGAGACTGCATTTTTTTGGTTTACTCCTGTCCACTTGCTCCTATCACCGAACCAAAACTGCCATTCATTCAACACACACTTGGTGAAATAAAACCAGGTTCCCATTCTCTTGGCCATTTTGGTAAGCCAAATTAATTGCTCCCCACGAGTAAATGAGCATTTTGAAGGGAGTTATCTAAAAAGAACCATGGATCTCCTTTACTGGCCACTACAATGTATTAAATCATTTCAAGAGAACCGTTATGGATTATGTACTTTAAAACTTAGTAGTAGTTGATAAACGATTGTTTGGGCTCTGGGGTTGACACTTTTTAAGTGATTTATCTTTTGATGTTTTGGTAGTTGAGTGGTCCCAATGCCTGCAATCTTCCTCAAACCAAGAGGATTTCAAGATATTACAAACTGGCATTTCCTTTGCTTCCTTCTAAATGATGCTGGGACATTTTAATCTTGGAACTTTTTCCTCCACTTATACTCAATAGAGGAACAAGGGCCTGAGTATTTAGACCCTCTTCTACCATGATAAGTGTCTTCACCCCATATTAGGTCAAGTTTGGAAGAAGTTAACTTGACCTCAAATTTTTCTTAATTTTACAAACAAGTTAAAATTCTTATTT
Organism: Holothuria glaberrima; assembly: GCA_009936505.3. Classification (NCBI taxonomy): domain Eukaryota; kingdom Metazoa; phylum Echinodermata; class Holothuroidea; order Aspidochirotida; family Holothuriidae; genus Holothuria; species Holothuria glaberrima. Next base: position 5,987 of record WURT03092780.1, read on the forward strand.
TGGCCCACTGTCAATACTATCCTCATTCAATTGCTAAACAAGTACCTCTTTATATCTATTTTGTTCATGAATTAATCTGTATGCCACAATAACAGGTTGCAAATTAGTTTTTCATTAAGAACAATACACTGAAGTTTTGTTAAGTTAATAAAAATATCTGTAGGCTTCATAAAGAACAAAAGACTGAAGCTTTTAAGTGAACTCTTTGTCAGATGTGCCAATTAAAGACACAACTACAAGGGTACCAGGATAAAACAGCTGCATTTGGGACTATCAGCTGCAGTTGGGACAATCAGCTGCAGTTGGGACAATCAGCTTCATTTATTTTTTTCATATATACAGTATTATTGTATTCATGATCACATAAACACAACTATGTGACTATCAGTGTCCAAAACTGAGGGGGAAGAGAAATTAAACTGTAATGGTCCCTCACCTCCAAGTGTTAATTTGAGTAATAGCATGAAGGGTTCATAGGGCTCCCAGAAAATTTTGAAAGGTGATAACATACTGTGCTGTAATCAAGAAAGGTTTTTTACAAAGTCTGTCCCCTACCCTGACTCCCAACATGTATCCACTCAATTTAATCGATAATAACTGCAAAGTTTTCCCCATTTGTGCATCATATCAATCTGAAACTACTACTCACCTGAACACTCTCTGTGTGTGACAAAGTATCTCCTTAAAGTTAGATCATCTAACTTGGAAGTATTTTTTTACTTCCTGGTTTTTTTTGGTAATCAATTAATTAGGCTCTGTTTTTTTGGCCGGTTATGTCATCTCTTTTCGCCCATAATTATCTATCTTAACCATCATCCAATTCACGATCTCATAGCCAACATATCTACAAAACATTAACATATAAAGGCCACCAGTGTTGTAGTTTAAGTACAGGACCATGAGAATGGGTACCGGTACCAGGTCATAATTACAGGTGAGGGTACAAGTACAGAAACTTGTACTTGGGTACGGGTACAAGTACAGGTATGTGTACTACATTACTGATGGCCACACATAGCTTTGACAACATTCAGACCTATTGCACTTAAATGCATATTGACAATATAAAATGGCATTTCAATGTTCAATATCAGCCAATGACAATAAGATACCAATATCTGTGAAATGACCTTTCTCAAAACAACACCACAAACAATGGTGCACTAAAACAAAGTGTCATTTCATTTCCACACGAGTTTAAAAACGGGGACATATACAGTCAGACATTTGTAAAAATATACCTTTACATGTTGAGTAAGCACAGACAATGATACCAGATAGGTAGTAGCAGTGAATTTTACGAAATATCTGCTCATACCAATACTAGATACAATAAAATCACTAGTTTCAATTTACAATGATCATTTCTGGTGGGGAAAACCACAGTATGCACTAACTGAAAAAAACCCCACCTTAATCCCTAAACAGGCCATGCTTAGTCTAACAACAGTGTAGGCATATGTTTTTCAAAGAGGGAGGGGCAACAAATTACCCGATAGTCTGACCAATAAGCTATGGGCATCAAGTGCCATTTCAACTCTTACTTGAAAAAATGCCAGAGTTATGTTTCATACTTTAATATGTGGAGTTGAGGGGACAGCTGCAGACTTAACCTTCCCTTGCCTACACTGAAATACTGTTAGACTAACTCATGACCTCCCAAGCCAGGCTGAGTCTCATTCTTTCAATATAAATACACAATGTGTTAAACACATATCCACCCAGCCATGGCATTGGTATGTTGAGTAACTTTTAAGTATTGACAATGTTTCAAATAGTAAGTTTTAAAATGCCTTAAGATGCATTTTAGTTCTTCCATGCTACTTTTCTGATCAACCTTTCATACCCCATGAGCTGGGGCACTGGGAGGCTACAGCCTCCTGTAGCCTCCCCAATAACTTTCAGTCCCAAAATTTTTTTAAAATACCATCAAAACACAAAAATATCATGAAAATAGCCAAAAATTACCTTAGAAATTGTGCTGTTATGATGGAACAAAACTTGTCTGCAGCCCCTACAGCTTTAGTGAGGGACTGCAGCTTCAACTCTGGTCTTCTACCTTTCTTCTATCTTGCAGGCAGACAACCTCAAACCTTTTGGCCAGGATTCAATTTATTTCTACAAGTCCAATAAACACATTTTATAAGAGTTTTCTTCCAGGGAAGATATTGACTCCTGTACTTCATTATTGTCAACATTCATTCAACTTCAGCTATGGTCAATTAAATGTCTTCCTCTTCTCTTCAAAAACGAAAACTCTTATTGATACATTCCCTAAAAATGAAAAAAGTGTACATAACTATTAAAAGTTCTGAGGATATCCAAGCTTATTATCAATTATTTGATCTATCATCAAAACATATGCATGCCATCATGACTGCATAGGTTTCTATTTCATCGAAACCAAAAAGCATTAAAAACGTGGATAATTGCCACAATCTCCCATCAAAATCCATTCTGCATGACAATTTCCCGTTTTTATACCAATTATGTATGCCTAGGGTAAGATGGAGGTCAGGTTCACCAGGTTTTTCTTATCTCACCCTCTATTTTTTTCCGACATTTACCTTCATTAAAGGACATTAATGTTAATAGTATGCCTGAGAAGTTTGCTTTTAAATACAACACATAATTGTCTACTTCAAAATGTCATTTTCAAAAACCAGACGGCATTGGAATGTCTGACTACATGGGATTTTCTTATAGGGTCTGGGGTTGGGAGGATGGAGGGGGTGGGGAAGATGGAGGGGTGGGGAGGATGGAGGGGTGGGGAGGATGGAGGGGTGGGGATTCTGATTTTCAACCTTTGTGCCACCAGTTAATGGAGCATCACCATCTGTTGTCGTGCAGCTTACACAGAAACTTTTATAAACAAATACCTTCCACGTTAACAGAAATCACATCCCAGGTCTTGAAGGTACCCATCTACACATGTTTATCTGAATTCTTGGTGGGCCTCTTACCCTCAATAATTATTGAGGAGCACCCCTTGTGCCACCAATAGTACCATGGTTTCACTCAGGGATTGGTAAAGGGGAATGGTGGTCTCTTAATTTTCCAAAATACTTTTTAATTTTAAGAAATTGAACAGTGTGAAACTTTTCACACAGAAGTGCACTTGTCAAGTAAAATGCAAAAGGGATAACAAGATGTGAATGAAAAGGAAAAATGTGGCTGACAAGCTTTTAGAAAAGGGGGGCCGGACCTCAAGCTCCACCGTAAGTGGAACATTTACCCTAGAGGCTTTTTGGACTGCTACCCTTCCGGTTACCCTCTTTCACCTTCACCTTCACCATCTTCTGTTCTCCAAATCAGTCAAATTTTAATTTGAGTTAAGCACTAATATTTTCCTATCTTGCCAAGTGTGCAAACAATGGCAGTGGGGATGATTTAACAGTCCAAAATTGTGTAAATATCTAAGGCATTCCTGGGACTTAAATGGTTGGAGCATTCCCATCACAGCTTTCTCCCTGGATCCCACCAATGGGCTCTTTGACAGGAAGGACCATAACACCATTCCAATCTACCAGATAGGATCCTGTACTTGCCCCAGGTGGGCTTCCTACTAAACTTGCAATATACTCATCTTCTAAAGAAGGATTTTCCAACCTTACTGCATAGGCCTTGCACAGCTGGAGTACATATGACCCAAAATGTGTAGCCCAAGGTAGAGAAGTGGATTTTTTCCCATATGAAATGACACAGCGTTACCACAAATTTATTGTAACTGTATAAAAAGCTTTCTCCGGCACAAGCATACTGTCACACCAAAGTCTCCATAAGTTTAGTAAGGAAGTTTAGCCCAGGGGGCGGATTAACTAGTACACATTACAGCCATTTCCCTAACAATATATGCTTGTAAGTAGGACATAGTCGTGAGTATTGTTGAGGGTGTAGGCCGTACTTTTGTATTATTCTCTAGGGATTATGCAGGGAAAGCACAAACAAGAAGTTTAACCCACGTGGGGTATATAAATTGTTAGGGCGGTGGCCCAGGGAGTCGGTTCTCCAACAAGGTTCAGCACGGTGCTAAGAGGAAAATAGCTTTAAAAAAGATGGAAAAAAGCTGTTCAGTGAGGGTAGTTGGCCGGTTTTCAAGTTTTTAAAGGCTACATCTCGACTCTGCAAGTTTGCAGGTGCTGAAGACTGTGAACGTTTTTTGGTTTGGTTTGGTGTATGCCTAGACATCTTCTTTTCTATTCGAAGGGTCCGACATTCAAATGTGTGTGGGGAATGGAGAGTCTATACCACCACTTTTGCCGGGATTCTACCTTGCTGAAAGAGCTACTGTATGATATGGAGTACTGATTTATTCTTTCCATATTGAGAGTATTAATGTGAGTTAAAGAGGGCACATATCATTTTATAGTTTCTGTACTTTTGTAAAAGGTGTTGGAATACTTGCGGAAAATTTTGAATAGTACAGGTGGATATTATGGGAATGGAGGGAGTAATCAATTTTTGTATTGTGAATTATGTGTTGATAATTAATCATGTTGGTAGTATGGAATACCAAGTAAACTAATCAATATGGTAGTGGTGGTGCATTCTGATAGCATTTGTGCAGTGCTAGATGATGGAAAAGTGACAGATTGGTTTGATGTTAAGACAGGAGTAAAGCGGGGGGGAGGGGGGGTGATGTCTGGATTTTTATTCCTGGCGGGGGGGTTGATGTCTGGATTTTTATTCCTGCTTGTAATTGACTGGCTGATGAGAAGAACTATACAGGAGAATAACACAGGGGTGAGATGGAGGATGATGTCTAAGCTGGAAGATGATGACTTTGCTGACGATATTGCCTTACTATCATTCAACCACCCACACATGCAGAGGAAAACTGACAAAGTATCTCAACTTGCAAGCAAAGATGGATTAAAAAACCAGAAAACCAAAAGGCTTAGTGATTCCTTGCCATATAATATATTGTAACAAACATGAATCACCCACATGACAAGCATGAGATCCCTCACAGTTATCCTACTTTAAAAACCTTTGACTGCCACAAAAAGGATAGGGCTCTTCTCATTATTAGGGATCCGCACGCAAAGTTTGAGATCTGTCACAATTTTGTGTTAAAGATATTGTGTTTAAAAGGTTTTGACCTTGTGACCTCTTGTGAACCCAAATGACCTTTGACCTTCACCAAAACCAAAAGAGAGTTGTTGTATGAACAACCCACATGTCATGTGTGGAATCCCCAACAGTTATCCTTCTTGAGATTTTGACCATCTGGCCTCTGGTGACCCGAAATGACCTTTTACCTTCACAAAAAAAATAGGGATCATCTACTTAATATGGCCAACCCACATACCAAGTATTACATACCTCGGAACTACCCTTCTTGACATATCACATTCAAAAGATTTTGACCTTTTGACCTCTGGTGACTCCAAATGACCTTTGACCTCCACCAAAAACTAAAGGTTGCATCTACTCAATAAAGCCAATCCACATACCAAATATGAGGCCCTTCAAACTAACTCTCCTGAAGAGATCGTGTTTACAAGGTTTTGACCTCTAATGATGCCAAATGACCTTTGACCTCCACCAAAAACACAGGGATCATCTAGTTAATATGGCCAACTAACATACCAAGTATGACATCCCTTGGGGTTACCCTTCTTGAGATATCATGTTTACAAGGATTTGACCTTTTGACCTCTGGTGACCCCAGATGACCTTGGGCCTCTACCAAAACTTATAGGGATCAACTACTTAATATGGCCAACCCACATTCTAAGTATGAGATCTCCCAGAGTTTCCCTTCTTGAGATATCATGTTAACAAGGTTTTGACCTTTTGACCCCTGCATCCTGAACGACCTTTGATCTCCTCCAAAAACAATAGGGATCATCAACTCAATATGGCCGACTAACATACCAAGTATGACATCCCTTGGGGTTACCCTTCTTGAGATATCATGTTTACAAGGATTTAACTTTTTGACCTCTTGTGACCCCAAATGACCTTAGACCTCCACCCAAAAATAATAGGGATCATCTACTTAATATGGCCAACCCACATACTAAGTGTGAGATCTCCCAGAGTTTCCCTTCTTGAGATACTGTGTTTACAAGGTTTTGACCTTTTGACCTCTGGTGACCCCGGATGACCTTTGACCTCCACCAAAAACAATGGGGATCATCTACTCAATATGGCCTACTCACATACCAAGTTTGAGATCTCTCAGAGTTACCTTCTTGAAATATGTTGTTTACAAGGATCTGACCTTTTGACCTCTGGTGAACCCAAATGACCTTGGACCTCAACCGAAAACAATAGGGATCATCTATTTAATATGGCCAACCCACACTCTAAGTATGAGATCTCTCCAAGTTTCCCTTCTTGAGATATTGTGTTTACAAGGTTTTGACCTTATGACCTCTGATGACCCCAAATGACCTCCACCACAGACAATAGGGATCATCTACTCAATATGGCCAACTAACATACCAAGTATGACATCCCTCAGGATTACCCTTCTTAAGATATCATGTTTACAAGGTTTTGACCTTTTGACTTCTGGTGACCCCAAATGACCTTTGACCTCCACCAAAACAATAGCACACATATGCACACACACATACACGTTTACGTGCCGATCGGGGACGTGCACAAATAATGTGCAAAGTGGGGACATCCTCTTCCTCCTAGTGAATTGGGGATAATTACAG